>JAKSZP010009571.1:0-90653 GCA_022478985.1 Massospora cicadina | reverse complement strand
CTGGGTGAGTGCATGAGATTGCGCAAATTGCAAGGACCTGATAGAGAATTCCACACCTCCCACCCAGCAGCTCCCCGTCCCCCCCAGAAGATCACGGCCATCATGGCCATAAAGCTCCCAGAGAGGCACAAAAATTATGCCTTGGTCCATGCCCCAGGTGGGGTCTCCCTCCCTGTCAAAAAGGAAAGGGTAGTGTAAGTCCTGGGGACCAGCCCCTGCAAATGGATAGGGAGCAACACCCCTTTTGGAGAAAAAGGGGTCCAAAGGCCCAAGTGGACCCCCTGTCACAGTTGAGCGACTTGCCACATGTGGTAGATGAGTGCGCGTGACTGCCCTTCCCCCTAAAGACAACCAGGTTTCTCCCCTCCCCCTCCTCAACCCTGGTAAGCCTAATAGAGGAGGTCTGCCAGGAGATTATGCAAGCCAGGGGCCATGGGCAGGCCCCTGGGACCCCTCACTCACCAGGAAAACCATGCCAAAATTTTGAAGAAATAGCCAGTACTAAATTAGAGCCTGGTCTGCAAATTCCAAGATGGAGGAGCTGGTACAGACTGGCCGGGGCCAGAAATCAGATCAGAGCATGATTTGGGTTTTGAACCAGGTTGCAAGCAACTCAGACCAGTTGCCCTTACTCCCCAGGACAGATCTGGGAAGTTTGGATTATGCAAATAGTCAGATTGAGAGTTTAGACCAGGTTGTGAATGACCCAGCACAGTGGCCACAGCTCCCTGGGACAAATCTGGGGAATCTGAACCATGTGAACAGGCCAACTCAGATGGTCAGGGCCCAGATCGGTACCAATGACCTGGCTTGGCCCCAAAAATTTAGAAAAATCTGCAAAAGTTTTTCGATTTTTGCCAAGATCTCAGACATCCTCCCACCCTCCTCCCCACCAGCCAACCAGCCTACCAAATCCCATCGCCAATCCCCAATCAACCAATCCCTTGGCACCTCCACTATGAGATTCTCCCCATACTTAAGGCAACTGTCCTGTTGAGGGGTTGTTGTTGGTTTGATCTCTAATCTTCCCACGCTTTGCGCTAAATAAAACCTGAATACCCCAAACACCTTGCTGCGGCCTCCGTCTGTTTACTTTTTTATAAAATTCCGCCAATTGATCTGGCAAAGCGCGCCATTATCCAGATACTCATCCCGATGTTTGCTGACTGGGTCATCCAGTCACTTGACCCTGCCATGCGGCAGCAGATTGTATCCAACATAAAACATCTCACCCCTGGCAATAAAGTCACTTCTCCATCCTCTTTAGCGTATCCATCTAATGCAAATCTGTCCACTTTTGCATATTCATCTAATGCAAATCTGTCTGTTCACTTTGTTGCTGGGATTTATGAAAATTCTCCCCTGTTGGAGAAGCGCCAGGGCGTCCCTGCCCCAGTTCTCGCGAACTTGGACCCTATACCTGGCTCATCCACCACTGGCCCCACCCACCTAGGGGACCCTGGAGCACCCTTCCCAAGGGGAGCTCGGCCCTAATGCTCACCGCAGGTCCATTTCCCTCTCCACCTGCACCCCTGTTTGTGCGGCAGCCCCTGTTCCACCCCTCGCTGGTGCACAGACTCACCTGTTTGAAGCCGAAGGCCAGCAACAATGAACCCTGGAGGAGTTGTCATCCTCCCTGCCTCTCCCGCCCTTGGGGGTTGCCCCCACAAGACTTGTGGTTGCCCCCATTGCAAGCATCTGGTTTTCCTTGAGGCCTTCGGTACATTAATGAACAATTACTTTCCTCATGTCCCCAATAGATCTCCCCTACTTCAAGTCGCTTGGACCACTGTGCCTTTGGCATTCTGGGATCTCCACTGGGTGCTCACACACCAGATTGGGAGCCCAGTTTAATTCTTATCAGCCACATCCATGACAGCTGGTAGGTCAGAGTATACCTAGGAGCCAGTTTGGATGAAGGGAAAAAGAAGGACCACTGAAACTAATTGTAGGCTAAAAGTCCCTTGCAAAAGAAAAGTACAAAAAATAAATGAAAAATGTTAAATATTAAATAACAAATATCAACATTATTGGTCCATGGTTTTCAGACCTACAATGAGCTAAGATTGCTGCCATGGGTTGCCAAGAGTATCAATATATTGATCAATCAAGAGCAACTCACTGATCTGACTGACAGACATCATGAGTAGGTGCTCAAATTATTTGACAAGTATTGGAAAGTATTCTCACAGGATGACCACAATTTAGGATACATAAGAGATGTGATCCATAAGGTCGATACCAGGGAAAATTTGGTGATCAGGATGAGACAAATTCGATGGTTGAAGGTGGCTGAATTTGTAGTAGAGGAAGAAATCAGTTATTAAGGGAAGCATGGTGTTCTAGTTCCGTCATTGAGTCCCTGGGCGAGCCCTATCCTTATTGTGAAGAAGAAGGATGGCTCTAATTGGGTGGTGATCAATTATTGAAAGCTGAAAAAGATTACAAAGAAGGATTTGAATACACTACCAAAAATTGATATTGCACTAGATCAATTTGGAGAAGCAAAGTATTTCTCCATGATGAGCCTAATATAGGGATATTGGAAAATTGATTTTCCAAAAGAAGACCAAGAGAAATATGTAATTATCAACTCTCAGGGGATTTAACAACTGACAAGGACGCCCCAGGGTCTATGCAATGCACCTGCGACGTTCCAGAGGGCCATGGACGCCATACTAAATGACTTCAAGTTAACATGCGTCCTGATGTACTTGGATGATATAAATGTGCTCAGTAAGACGTTTACTGACCATTTGCACTACTTGGAGGAAGTGTTTAAGAGGTTATCCATGGGCAACTTGAAGATTAAGCTGTGGAAGTGTCACTTCTTCAAGAAAGAGTTAGAATACCTGGGACTTGTAATCAACTCTAGTGGACTACAGCCACAAGACCAGAAGATTGAAGCCATAGAACGGATGGCTATACCAAAGAGTGTCCAAGATATCCAAGTGTTCCTTGGAATGGTCAGATACTATAAAAGATTCATTCAGAATTTTGCAAGAACTGCCAAGCACCTCTTCTATTTGTTAAAGGATCACAAAAAAGGGTTCGTTTGGAATGAAGAAGCCCATAAATCCTTTGATGAATTACGCCAGTACTTAATAGATTCTCTATTTTTGAGGTATCTGAATTTCAATCAATAATTTATAATACAAGCTGATGCTTTGTTGATGGCAATCGGTGCTGCATTGATCCAAGTAGATAAACTTAGGGACAAACATCTAAGGCGTATGTGAGCTGGACGCTCTCAGCCACTGAGAGGAATTACGCTATAACTGAGCATACATGCCTTGTGTTCATTTACGCCTGTAAACAGTTTTAATGTATATCCATGGAATGCACTTCAAAGTGGTGATGGACCACTTCTTGTTGCGTTGTCTGCACAATTATGAGAACCAGAAGGACGACTGGCCCAATGGGCACTAAAGTTACAGGCTTACAATTATGAGTTAGTTCACTGAGCTGGGGTTTTTCATCAGAATGTGGATGGCTTATTGCAGTTACCAAAGGTCCAGATGTTATATTAGCAGGCTGATGAGCTATTCCAGAGAATGGTCGCTGGAGAAATTGGGAATGAGCCCCAAGAAATCCAAGGTGCGCTTTGAAAAGTGTGGAAACACTGAGACCATGGTTGGACAAGTTTTCAAGACAATTAATTGGAAGCATTTTACTATTCTCAAAGCCATCTGAACGAGTGGCTATCGTTCAGGCTGCTCATATGGTTGTCAGGTTGGAGGCCTAAGAAAAAAGACTGATCATATTTGCCAGTAATACTACTGGGAGTCCATCAACTATGATGTCATGGACTATCTGGCTTTCTGTGTGGAGTGCCAGTTGCACAAGCCACATAAAAATATGACTGGATACTGACTGGTCCTCCCTGGATTTGCTTGGCATATGGTGTCCATCAACGTGATGGGACCACTGACAATGAGCACAGGGGGAGTCAAGTACATCATAGTTTTGATCAACCATATGACAAGATGGGTTGAGACGAAGGCCCTGGAAAAAGTAGATTCTACCAGCACTGCAAAGTTCATCCTAGATCAAGTAGTATACTGACATGGATGCCTGCCGGTCCTGCTGAGCAACAATGGAACTAATTTCACATCTCATGTGATCCCACAAAAAATGAAGTAATGGGGATCCAAAGAGTCATGTTTGTACCCTACCAGCTGGAGATGAATGGACTGGTAGAACGAGTCAATGGGATGCTGGGTGTGACACTGAGGAAGCTGGTTGCAGGAAGAATTTCCGCATGGGGAACGTACCTTAGTTCAGTGACATTTGCCTACAATTTCATTCATCATATGTCAATGGTAAAACGCCATTTAAGTTTCTATATGGAAGGAAGGCCACGTTGCCACCAATTTTATATTTGGTGGTGGAACCAACATTGGGGATGAGTGCCAAGCAGTACCTGAACCAATTGACAAATATCCTGAATGAAATGCAATTGCAAGCATTTGATACAACTTTAAAGAAAATGTTTTGGGCAAAATGACAGACAATAAGAACTGACTGGCCTTATCAGAACAGCAAATAGGAAAAAGAGTTGCCTATTGCAATATGCATGGTTTCAGGAAAAGAAATAAATCGGATCCATTGTGGCTGGTCCATTTGAGATTATTGCCAAGACAGTGATGGATCCCTACTCCATTAAGAACCTCTTGGATGGAAAAGTAGTAAATCAACTTCATGCTAAATATTTAGAGCAATGGATTGATAAAAAAATAATGATTAAAGGGTTCCCAAAGTACTGCTGAACCATTAAGTTAGTTTTTTCCTAATGATTTGGTTAAGTCCAAAAAACGACTGCTGAACCATGCTATATGGTTAAGTCTTAAAAAAGTAAGACCTCTTAACCATAGAAAACTGGTAGGTCTAAGTATACCTAGGAACCAGTTTGGGGGTATAAAAAATGATGGACCGCTGAACTGAAAAAAAGTCAAGTCCCATAGAAAAAAAAAGATTGATAAAAATATGGAAAAAAAGATTATTAAAAACGCATATAAAAACAACATATCTTTTATAATTTTTTTATTGATTATCCTCAATTTGGGGATAATTCTGCCTATTTCATCTATTGGGGGAGAAAGTATGGATCGCAGTAGGAGTAATTAACCCATTAAAATCTATGTGAGATTAGAAGCTAGCGAGGGCTAGACCTACTCAAAGCTAAAGTTTTGTGCAGATGCTGAACCTCTGCGAGAAAGTGACTAGGAAAAGAGGAATGGAAATGTCGGAACATGCTAAATGTGATACCCTGGAGTTGGGAGGGAAGCAACAGAATAAGAAGAGGCAGTTGGTGAATAACCCCAAGTAATCCCAATATGGCACTGGAGCCAGAAGATTGGTCTTGAGCGCTTGCTGACAGGCTTTGTCAGGAACACTAGACATATGAGCTGGCATCAAGCAAGGGATACTAGGTGGGGGTTGCCAAATCATGCCCCCTATTAAAGCCATCAGTGGAAGATACCGATGGTACATTCCAGAAATGATATAGCTGTGCAGGGAGTGAATGGCATCCTGAAGAAGATGACTATGAGCTTCTCAGAAGCAGATTCAGAATGAGCAAAGGAAGCCAGGAGAGGCTGGAAGCTTCGTGGCCCAACTTTGAAGAACTTGGCTAGCAAACCGAAAAGCATAGGCTGCAACATCTCAATCTAGGACGTTTTTGAGATTGGAGGAGTTCAGAGCTATGGAAAAAGCCTCAGTTACTTGGGCTCACAATTCTGCATAGGGGAGTTTAAAAAGTATGCTGTTTCTGATGGCTAGTTCAGTGGCCAAAACAGCTGGCTTGTAATATTGACTGAGTCAGAAGAGGAACTCTGGAAGCAAGTCCAATCCAGTGAGTAATGGAAAATTGAGAATGGAGGGCATTACATCGATGAATCCCCCTTGGGTTGGGACCATCTAGTACTAAAAAAAAGAGAATGGAGGGCATTGCTTCAGGAGGTTTGATGATGATGATAGGAGAATCTGCAAAAGGAGCTAAATCCAGAAGAGTTTTGAAATCTAACTCAGGAATTGATGACAGAGGAAGGTTTTGTTGTGAGTCATTCAAGACAATCGCTAACCTGGTTTTGTTAGTGTTGGTTATCACTTCTGGTAATTCCATAGAAGGACTGGCCATGGGTACTTGACTGGGAGTATGAGTCCTGTAAGGACCATAGAAGAGGTTCTGACGCACAGATCAACTCATCATCTGGAAGAGCTGAAGGTCTTTATAAGACATGCTATCAAGCAGTTGTTGGTAAGAGACTCAGAATTCAACATATGAGCTGGACAAGAGGAGGGATGTCAGACTTATATGATAGTTGACATTATGCACTCTGAAATCAATTAAGATCTAATTTTGGATAAATTAATCTCAAAATCGATGGGATAAGCTCTCCAGAGAAGAATTAAGAATGATATGAGCCAAGAGGTTATTATGAGAAAATAAAAAGGGTAGAATATAAAATGAGCATTCTTAATTGTGCCACAAAATGAACATTGATGGCAAGGATCTCCTGTTGAGGACAAGGAGAAAATCAGGAAATCAAGGATGCTGGACCAAGAATCCTGAATATGACAGCAGGTCATATGCCCTGATGGGGGGAAACCAGATCTTAGGATTATTACCATCATGAGTAAATCAATCAGCCTGGCAAGGTAGAAGTTAATGGGAACTGCGCTCTTAATAGGCAGTAGCATGGAGGGAGAGGAAGAGAGCCGCATGCCAAAGGTTGTCCCAAGCGGCGTTGAGTACTGATTGACCATAATCCGCTTGAACAAAAGAAGTATTTGAGCAAGTCCCAAAGTGGTGTTCTCCTGCCCCAATCCTTCTCTCACTGAAAATCTAGGCAAGAGGGGGGATGTGTTGGGAATTTTTGCCCATATTCCCAGCCAACTAGATTACCGGGGGTTGCTATGGGATAATTCCCTATAGAGGAGTGAATTGTATAGTTGTTGACCCTTATTTTGGGGTAACAATATTTGGGGGATCTTAGGTTATTCGCCTGGGTCAGATCCGTTAGGGATCAATCCAGGTGAATGCTTAAAATCTCGTTGGGCAGAGTTGTTAACAAAATAGGGACATCTGATAGTTTATTAATGATTAACTATCAGGTGTACCAATTGGGATTGGTTGGGTTTCATCACTGACTGATTGGAAATTAAGGATTAAGTTGTATGGCGAGTGATGCCACCTGCAACTACCAATTTGATCAGTTGGTTTGCGACTTGCCTTATTGGGTAACAAGTACCATTACCTAAGCAGGTCTCTTGCCAAATATAGTTGGTTTGCTGGGATTGAGAGGAAAACGTTATGGACACATTTTCTGACTTTTTCTCTTTAGGTCTTAAAGATGTCCAGTGACAGAATCCTAGCCATGATGGGGAGGACCATCGCTGAGGAGATGGTGATGGGTAATTTAATGGCAACGGCTGTCGTTTCATTGATGAGGTGCCAACTGAGGGTTGGGCGCTGAATTCCCAATATAAATTCTCCTAAAAATTCGCTTTATAAAAACATGAACTACCAGAGTATTATCATATTATACTTTATCAGAATCCATTTCAAGTTCAATTCTTTTTCAAAGGAAATTATTTCTGTGTGCTTTAATTGGGAGACTCCTTTGAATAAAGAGTAAGGATCTGAGCGTGGATCCAGAGAAGAGAATCTGAACTAAATCAGGGATTGCTACTGACTGTGTGTCACCAGAGAGAAGCCATAAACGAGGATCTGGGTGTGGATCAATTTTGGTGGTATAAGGGAATGATTCCTATTGAGGAAATCCTAACTATTTTGAGAGGAAATATTGATCAAGCGTTAGACCCATTACTAGTACTTTATTCAACTATGGCAATAGTCTCCATAGAGTTATTAAATAAATACATCTTACTATCATACAACTTGGAGAATTGAATAATAGCAAACCTGTGCAGTTAATTAATTTAGGGTTATCAGCTGAGAAAAATCAGAAGCCCTATAAATTTTAAGAACTTTAAAACTAAGTTCACTCCTGGAGATTGAACTATAGCTGGATTTTTTTCTGTTAGTAAAAATAGTATGGATGCAGCCAGCGACAAACAGAAAGCTTGCCATGTTCAGGGTTGTATGATAAGAGAAGCACAGGAGGTGATTGGATCTACACTATGAACCCATCACACTTGAGCTGAAGTGGAAGAAACTTTTTGCTGAGCTTGGAAGCACACAGGACATTTGTGCAATAAGAAGAATTCCCTCACTATAAGAATGGGTATTCTGAGTCAGTTGTGGACTATGCAACTTGGTATTACCTTAATGCACAACATCTTTGGGCAACTGGAACCTTTTATTAGTCATTGCGAAGACTGTTTTGTTAGTTTGCTGGACTATACCTGCAAATTTTGATGCATATGACCTTGGCCATAAAACCCACCAAATCCCTGAATGCCATTAAGAAGGCCTTGATTGACGTAAAATTCGCTTACAAGACGTAGTCAAGACATCTAAATCATCAGCAATGCCGCCCTTATCAAAAAGTTTTTTGCGTTGCTTAAAGCTGAAATGATAAGCATAAGGATAAGTCTTACCGCCCAATTGAATGGAAGTACCCAAATTCCGCCAAGTTCACATGAAACAGCTGTAGCAGAAGGACGCTCCTGTAGAGGTTGTCCTAAGCTATAGGGAGAAAAGAAAGAAGAACCTAATGGTAGGTATCAAGTTAGTCAAATGAGTCATACACCACAGCAATGGAGTCAATGAAGGATGAGCCTAGTCTTGGGATAATTCAGGATAATATGACATCAGAGCATAATTTAAAGTGGTTGTTACAGCCTTCTCTGATCTAACTAACATAAACCTGAGCCTACTAAGAAGTTTTACATGGCTTTAGCTTCCAAGCCCACACAGATCAATGACAGTATCTCAGATGGCGATAATCTCATATAAAATCATGCTTAAGAAGATTGTAATTTAATACTGTGAGTCACCTAGGGCTTGCAAGGAGTCTTTCCTTTCTGAGAGGTTACAATAATTCAGTCAGACAGTCAGTTGCCATTATTACCATGGGCATGACTATTGGCGAAAGTAATATAAAAATGGAAGTCACTATACTCAAAGTCAAAGTATTAATGATTTATATACTGGCGCTCCAGTCAACTATATGTCTTCTAATTTCATAAAGAGATTAAAGTTTGCACTGGACATCAATTACCAGTCAAAGTTCAGAACTGCTTGGCCTGAGTCAACCAAAACACTAGTACCCTATTCCACGCTACCTTTGCAATTTGGACGCATTGTTTTTTCTTCTCCAGCTGTATTACCTGAATGTAACCATTGCAATTTCCTCATAGGAATGCAGTTCCTAGCTAAGTTTGGAGGAATCATTGATTTCAAACAGAGTTCAGTCAGTATTCTCAACTACCAGATGTCACTTTTGTTCCAAGACGAGGAGAAGAAAAAGTTGAAGAAGCGAGTATGCCTAGTCAGCTGAGCATTCTTTTTACTCATTCAGGTATACTCTAAAGACAAAAGAAATGAGCATCTACCACCAACTTTAGAAGCAGAGTCTGGTTTGCCCTTGTACGCCACTAAAGAGATGGACCTACTTCCTGGAGATCAGAATGTCATGTTAATTAACATCAATATTGATATTCTGTAACTGACAATGCTTAGGATTTACTGTCCTAAAGGAGTCATAGAACAGGAACCTGAGTGATGCCTGGATTCTACGATTTGAACTACCAAAGAGAATTCATAGTCCTCCTTGTAAGCATTGTCAGGTACCCTGTCGAGATCATGAAGAGTCAAACTTTGCAAAATTGAATATTTACTGCTATGACGATTTTTAGTTATTTCATGCCATCTCTAGCAATGAAGAGTTTTGGCTTCAAGACCCATCCAATCAGGAAGATCCTGAATTCAATGAACTCTTGGATTAATAAACAGATATTTTCAACAGTGGCCTAACAATTATGGCTTGTGTGAGGGAGAAGTTCACAGGATTGACACTGGGAGCTCCATATCCTTCTGATCAAAGCCTTACCTCCATTCAAAAGTGAGGAAGAAGCATTTTGAAAGGCTACACCAACTTATGGATGAAATCTTAGTACGTCCCTTCAAGAGTCCTTGGCGTTGCCCCTTATTTTAGTGAGAAAGAAGGGTGGAACACATCACATACCATAGCTACCAAAGATTGAACGACAATACAAAGAAAAGTTCTTATCCCCTGCCACGCATCAATGATGCCATGATTAACTCATAAGGTCGCTCTACTTCTCAACAATTGACCTGATTTTTGGATATTGGCAGATGTATCTGTCATCAGAAGACCAGTATAAATGTGTGCTTATTACTAGTCAAGGTATGTATAAACCAAAGCATATGCCACAGGCTTGTGTAAAGCCCAGCTACTTTCTAACAAATAATAGATAAGCTTTTCGGAGATCTGAAGATGTCAAGTGTGCTCATCTACTAATACAAAGTACAGTGTTTTAATTAATGAACAAGGATCTCTGGCACACCTGAATGAGTATTTTACTTATTTAAGAGATTGACCTTAATCCTAAGAGAAGCAAGTACTTGTTCCTGAAGATCCAGTTAGAGTTCCTTGGCCTTGATGTCAACTGAAGAATTAACAAGCCCTCAGAAAGTAAGGTTGAAGCTATTTTCAAGAAGAGTTCCCTCAAGTGCATAAGAGATGTCCAGGCATCCTTGAGCAAATGAGACCCCATACCACCAATTTGTTTTTAACTTCACAAACATTTCCTAGCCTCTCACGCACCGACTCAGTAAAAAAAGTACTATTTATAGGAGAGCAAGAGCAAGAAGATGCTATCAACCAGCTCAAGCAGAAGCTAATAGAAGTCCTAAATCTTGATATGCCTAGATTTGTAAAGACCTTCTATGTTATAAAGATGTAAGCAACGAAGGTATGGCGCCATCTTAACACAAATAAATGAAGAATTAGTAGACAACTTATTAGAGTTTAACTTAAAGACTTTAACCATAGCAGAGCACAAAGTATTGATATAGAGTTCAAGTGATTATAAGTGATCAGAGCAGTATTACACTACATATCTTATATTTACAGTATACACTTCAAGATATTTACCAACCATAGCTCTCTGAGAAGAGTGATGAACAGAAGCTTTTTGAAGGAATATTAGCATGATGACTGTTCAGCTAAGAGGCTAGAATTTTGAGATCCTGCACTGGCAGGAGAGAAGCATATGAATGAAGATGGCTTGTCATATTAAATGTCCTTCGCTTGCAAGCCCACATGATTTATTGGATCTACAACCTTATAAAAACCCATATGAAGAATGGAAAGAATAAGACTATGCAATTAAAAAGAAAATAAAGAGCTGTTCCAGAGTGATGAGATTCTGAGATGGACAGCTGGAGAAACAGGAGCAGGAGAAGTGGTTAAAATATTTGAAGCCAAGAAAACTCATGGCGCTAATCATAGCAGTACCTCGTCAAGTAGTATAAGGAAGTATACAGAAGACATGTCAGCTTCTCAAGGAGAGATTTTACTGGGAGTCCATGTTGATAATATCATTTAAGCTCTAGAGCTCTTCATTAAACGTGACCAATATAAGACTCTCCTGAAGAATTTTGAGTTTTAGCCTGTCCCTCCCAGAGCTACCTTTCACAATTTTCCAATTGCGTTGATGAAACATTTCCAAATTCAAACACAGTGGGAATCAGTTTATTATAGTAGCGATAGAACACTTCACCAAGTGGACAGAAGCAATCACAGTCAATCTATTTACCTCTAGATTCACCACGAGATTCCTCTACAACCATGTCATTACTTTCCATAGATGCCCTCAAATTCTCCTTTCCAAAATTGGACGGAGTTTTATTTCAGATGTTGTAAAACACCCAATACTTACTAGGAATCAGGCAGCAGTTCACCACGCCATATACACCATTTAACAACTTAAGTGCATAAAGCGTCAACGGAATCCTTACACTAATCTTTAAGAAGATTGCAGTCAACCACGGATCCAAATGTGACATCTTATTGCTATCAGACTTGTTCACTTACTGGGTAAGCTACCACAGTACTATTGACATGTCTCATTCAAAGCGCTATACAGAAGAGAGTTTTCTTTACCAAGCAACTTAGCTCCAATGTTGGACATTGATAGGAAGAAGCTTTTACCTCCCGGCAGATGCCAGGAAGAGTTATCATATGAGTTTATTAAAACTTTTATAAATTTCAGCAGTAACATTATAAAGGCATTAAAAAAGAGAATCAAAGAGAGTACCAAAGACCCAAGCTGGCCATATTTGAGCTGAGACGAAAAGAAATGTTCCTTATATGCGCGGACAACCTGAGAAATAACAGGCGATCTGGATGAGACCTTCTACTGAATCTATGAGAAGAGTAACTATTTATTCCATCAAGGATGATAATACTTACATCACCTAAAATTGAGTTTATGTGCAGCACTTGAAGTTTATTCTTAAATCTCGTCTTGGGAAAAATAATGTTGATAAAGTCTCAACTATAGGGGCTAATTACTCAACTCATAGAAAATCCCTCCTGAAAACTCCCCTTTCTATACTAATATCAGTGTTAACAATCTGCTAGCCAGAGCAATAACTGAGTGTCAACATATCTATCCAGAAATCAAAAAAATACAAAAAAACCAAAGTCCCTTTTATAGGCTTTGATTGGCCGAAACTTCCTGATGACATAGGCCATTATATATTCCCTGACCGCTACAATAATTTGCCAGCTGGTAACATGATGTCAAAGGATGCACAATAATATATACCACTACCAAAGACTATGCACGCAACATTGCAGATGATTCCTTGGAGGAACGCTTTTATATTCATGAGTTTAACCTCCAATGACATAAGAATCATCAAAACTCCAACCAATGATAGTTTCCATATTTTACAAAGCTGTGAAATATAAGTATACCAAAATGAAAATTAATTGATTTTGCAAATGTGATTAATTGGAAATGACCAATGAACCTATGCATCTGCAAGAGCCACAAGGGTTATGAGAATTTTGAAAAACCTGGTATTATTTGTTATTAGCCAGTCCCTTTTAGGCTAGATATTATTAGTCAGATTAGAGTCAGCAATCTTCTTAGTCAAATTATTAGTTTGCTAAGGCAATTAGGTTCTTCAGCTGTGCAGAATGAACTCAATTATGTCTTTCTTGTAATAGTACTAAACCTAGATAAAGGTTCAGCGTCCTAAGAGAACTTTTTAATTAAATAGAATTAAGATCTGAGGAAGATTATTTTATATTTGAATTATTAGTGTTATCATAGTAGTGGGAAAGTATAATAGATGAAGAATAAATTTAATATCAAGAATAAATATTAATTAAAATCTTATAGATCATGATATTCAGGAATAATTCTAAGCATGTAGCAATCTCATTTAATCCCATCAGTGGATCACTAGGAGAGCAATTCAGATTCATTATCTGTTTAACTAGTCATAATTTCAAGGTAATTAGTGGGAATCACTTGTTGCTTAGTATAATAATTTTAAACCTAGTGTAATATAGGTCAATGTTATACTAAAAAATTAAAAATGATAAAGGACGATTGGTATTAGCTATAATTAAAGTAATTAACATCAAGTTTAGGCTTTGCCATTAATAGTGAAAATCCTGACAGAGAGCAACCAAAGCCAACATGAAAGTCAAAGCAGCACCCACGCATTCACAAATAGGGTAAAGCTTTACAATAATATCTACGCAAAAAGCCCAGAAGATCTTAAGTGATCAAGAAATTGTACTCCGTTGGCTCTAAAACTAATCTGCATATACACAATCGCCTTGTGAGAAATTGATTTGATCATAATCAAGTCCAATTTCAAACACCCTATATCCCTAAGTTATATATATTTTATTTTTATGTCAACAAATAACGTCTTTCACAGAGTTAGCCTTTATTCTTGTAATTATACTTGGTGCTAATAACGCCAGATATAGTTTCATTATAAAAAGTTCGGACTTACCCTTATTATTCTCAGAAAAGGTTGAGAGAGTTCTGGTGCAATCTTTAGTAGCCCCTAATATGTATAATTCTAAGCTTTGAACATGGTTGGACACTCTTGGAATCATAAGAAAAATCATATTTATGCAAGAACTGCTGATTCACCTAATGATTCACCCTTTAAAGAAACAAATAGTTTTATTGCCAGTGGCTCAATCTCTAACATCAGCACCTCCTAAGTGAGCGTGCCACTTTAAGAATAACACCACATAATGGTGCAGATTGGAGATAGTATCTTGTGCTTCATCAGCTTCAAAGTGATGACATTAGGAGGTGAGCCATTGTTAATTGTGGCGAGAACAGGAATCTATGAACCTTGACATCCACTCAAGTTACTAAGCTTTCAAATTGATAAGGCATAGTTAGGTTATTTGAAGATCATCATAAGAAGAGTAAGCAGTATCAAGTCCTTATTGTCAAAGAAGTTAACTAATTACCTATGTTCTCTTCAGTGCGATGGCTTCAGATTAAGAAAGCAAAGTAGTATTTTATTTTGAGGAATTCCAGGTTCATCAACATAAAGAGCCTTATTCGTCATGTTGACTGTCCTTTTTCCATCTCCTCTGGTCTCTTCTAGAACTGTTTATCATGTAAGATGGACCCTTGCAATAAGTATATATGGGTCTTTTGCCTTCATTGGTTTATCAGCATTTACTTAGGGCTGACTTGTGGGAAACGTTACAGCAGGAGTTTTAGTTACCAGAGCCAAAGCTATTTATTTTGCGCTTAGTATTCATGATACAATTTAAGCTGCGCTTATTCTTGATCATGTGTAACAAAATTTTGGGCTGCAAAATAGAATTAATCACAACGATTATGGCATAATCTAAGATAATATGGCTAGTGGTAACCAGTGACTGAATGCGAGCAGAAAAGCAACTAGGAATTTCAATATTAATCTCTTCTTGTTTGGAATTATTGCCTTAGAACCTGCTTTTTGTTTAAAGGGCTTGATCATTGCCAAATTCTTAAACCAGAGCTGTTAATATCTTTTCATGTTTGGTACTCTTTTGAGTGTTTCATGATTTCTCTGGCTATGATGCTGAGACAGGAGTGTTATATGCTTCACCTTTTAATTATTAGTTGCTTCCTCCATTGAGATTTTCTAAATATTAAAAAATAAAGAAATCAATCTTTTAGCCAAGGGAGAAGTTCTCCTTAAACCTAGGTTTCAAGTTATAGATGAGATGAGTGAAAGAGCGTTGATGACTGTATTGAAACCAGATTCTGAAGACTTCATCTAGTCATACTCTTTAGAGTCCTGGAGATCAATTTAGTGACATATTCCTTCTAGATTGTCTTAGATCTCTTACTAGTATTGATAGTGAGAGGCTATCAAGGCCTTATGGCCGAGCTACTTTTTGGGGCCTGGATTTTGAGGTAATGTTTTTGCAACTGACACTTGAAGCTTCTGACCAGGCTTTAAGGTTACCTTAGGTCTGCTTGATCTGACTGGTAGATTTTAATTAACCTTAGTAAACTCAGTGAAGTTATATTTCCCAGTATAGTTCATGCATTGTGTTTTGGGTAAACAGGATTTCCATTCAAGTAGGCTTAGCATCCCCAAGCTATGTATCCCACCTGAATGTGTAGGGCAATAATCATGACCAGTATTTTTTTATGATCCATTGAGATCCCAAAGAGCTGGTATCATGTAACTGGGAGTCCCTAGAGTTCCACGAGACCCTTCAAGGCCTTCAGGATTATAAAATGTCTCAGGACCTCCAAGACTAAAAGGCTCATATGGTTTTCTGGAACTTCAATCCTTGGACCCCTCTAGGCCTAAAATATACTCTCTTAATGAAAGAACTTGACAACGCTATTGTAATTAACGAAGCAAGATCTTGATATGAACCAGTCATTGCGATTAAAAGAAATTGATATGTTAGAGTTAGTTTCTGAATTTAGTTTAATACCTTTTACCTGGCTCTGTACGCTGGTTATGACCTTGTAAGCTTTGATTAATTTATTACTTATGTAGTCAGAGATTCTGGAATCCATTAAAGCAACTTGGTTTTAGACTTCATCTATTAATTTTCAACTGTCCAAGATAGTTTCTCAAAAATTGTGGATTTAGACAGAGGCAATGTCATAGAATTTAATGGCACTAGAGTGTAAGGTTTGGGTCAACCCAAGCTGCTGTACCACCTTGTTGTGTTTCATTTATACTATTTTGTAATAGTTGATGAATTGTGGAATGGACAAAATAATGGAGATAACGTTCAGCACAAGTAGTCATCTAATTGGTAGTTAGGTTGGATGATCTATACAGATCCCTCAAAGTGGGGGGGTATTAATATAGCTAGCTATCAGCTTGAATGACTTCCATTTGAATAGATTTCGTCAAGTAGCTGCTGAATATAACGTTAATGTTGATGTAAGCAACATGATATTAATCTTGTTTAGATTCCAGCGAGGACAACTCAGAGGTTGCCTAAGATTCCAAGCTTTTTAGGCTGCATTTGAGTCAACTTATATTATATACTGATCTATATGGCTACTCTTCCTGCCTAATCAGATAAAGTAGTTTTCTGAAAAGAATTACTCTTTATTTTTGTGATTTGACGTTTTCACTATTAACAAGGAGCCCCCTATAATTAGCACCAGATCTCAGCTCTAGATTTCCCATTAAAACAAGTATTATTAGACTAAAATCTTAAACTCAAGAAATTGAATCCTTTGAATCCTTGATACTAATATCTGCCACATCTTAAAGTCCACCCTTCTTTTCAAATCCCTAATCCTTCTAGAATCATCATACATCTTCCCTTGAATCTAATGAGTCATTTACATAAAACTGAGTACAAATGGTATTCATTAGAACCATTGTACTCACTTTCAATTGGTCTTCCACCAAGATTTCCTTGTTCCAAGGCTGATGAATTGTGTATAAATATTCCTTCAAACATTTTAAAATATATATTTTACTCAAATTTAATTTTTATTATAGACTCACTCCCTTGAAAGTAGATC
This sequence comes from Massospora cicadina, assembly GCA_022478985.1. Lineage (NCBI taxonomy): Eukaryota > Fungi > Entomophthoromycota > Entomophthoromycetes > Entomophthorales > Entomophthoraceae > Massospora > Massospora cicadina. The sequence goes on along the minus strand of JAKSZP010009571.1, from coordinate 73,667 downwards.
ATCCTATATGAGGGACTATTGTAAACGGACCTTGTCAAGTGGACAGAGGTCATAAGATCAAGAGAAATAAAAAAGTTCCAAGAGGAAAACCTTACCTGTATAGTAGTGTGAATTCCGCGCACTACATCAAAGGTTCATAATTCTAGAAAACAAAGCCCTTTAGACATAGATTCTAGCATATCTGGGGAGGTTAGGACCAGCTTCTAAGTTATCTTGTCCTAAATTAAAAAGCGAACATAACTAAAGTAATCATAAATCAAGATAGATATAATTCAGAATTTTTATTAAATTATAATTTTTTTATCTATTTAGGGGTGTGTGGTAACCCTATAATGATTGGATCGCCTAGTTTCCCCACAAATATGGTTTTTTTGTCCTTTCTGGATTAAGGGCAAAATAATAGCTTTCATATCTGATGCCTGAAGCCTCATGCCCTTTGTCCTAAATATTTTGAATTTATTCACTGGCAATTGAAAAGCCGCCTCAGCGTTTTGGTCTTTGAGTGGCTTGGGGAGATCAACACCTTATGATTCTTTCAGATCAATTCCTTTTATCAACCTTAGTCAGAAATAGAAGTCAGAAATTGTCAACCATTGGATACTTGCTGGTACTCAATCCCAGAGTAGTGAGTTTAATTTCTTTTTCATCTAAAATCTGGCAGACCTAGATTGTTATTGTCAATACTCAAGTTTTACTATCCGTTGGCTAGTGATTTGCCACCAACCCCACAGTGCACCACTTTCATGATGGAGTTTGATTTAATCCACAAGGTTGTTAACCTCTAAACTAGACTATATATCATTGTTCCTAATTGAGTGACTGTTGACTTGAAGTCTTATTTGCAGAAGTATTCTTAATTCTTTTAAGATTAGAGTAAAGTGGAACTAAGGTAAACTCTCAAACATCACATAAACTTTGAGCTGAAGGACGTTGTAAAATTATTAACCTAAAAATAAGTAAATAGAGAAGTTCTTTTTGATGCTTTAACCAACTGAAGCCACTTTTATTTATTCTTTATTATTATTAGTTACTTTCTCTACTATATCTACAGTATAATCTATAATATATCTTGTAAAAAAATCATATAAGAGTAAATTATATCATACATAGATACTTTTATATATATAAGGCTTATTAGGGGGATCATATAACTATACAATTATTAATATATAAAATTGTTATGTCATATTAACCTTATAATATTAGGATCTATAAACCTTAATTCTATTTTTAGGCTGTACTAGTTTAACATATGATCTCACAAAGGTTCTATTGCCACTCATACAATATAATAGCAATATCAATGCTGCTATCCTATGGAAATGGAATAGTGTAGAAAAACCTAGTAAAAGTAATCTTTACTAAGAGAATAGTCACACTGTCTAATCCAGTTGCAGGATTGTTGTTTTAACTTTAATAAAGCCCCATCATCTTTGCTTCTGACGCTATTAATATCATTACCATCTCTCATACAGGCTGTCCTTAAATTTGCATCAAAAAAATCCATTGTTGCATCAGTGCGGTTATTCGTTGGAGTTTGACTTAAGCTACCCTGCCAAGTACTAAATTGGATCTAGGTTCTATAAAATTTCTCAATCATTATGAATACCTTAGGGCTCATATTCCTGACCTGGAAAACTATGTATATAATGAATATAAATCATAGCCATAGAGGACACTCTGATAAAGTCATCAATCTCTATTTTAAACCTCTTTTTAGCTACCTCTAACAAGTGAAAAAGATTTCTTGGGTAAAATTATTATAGAAATATAACATTACCAACATGGAAGCAATTGGGTATCACAATTACCTATTTTGTCATTTGACTTATAGTTTGGTCACCACAATTTTTCAATTACCCCTTGACTGGACAATAAGTGTTTACAGCCATGCACCTTCACCGTTATAAAATGGCACATCTCTTAAACCTAGGTCAATGGTGTAATTCTAAGGCTGATGAGACAAGTGCACCACTGCAATTGCAGCACAGGGAGTAGTACTGTAAGATATAAAGTAATCATATTCTATACCCTTACCCATTTTAGTAATTAAATAAACATACTAGTTATGAGCTTTTTGCAAAAAAAATTTCTTTAAATACTTTCTTAAATTTTTTACTTTTTTATTATTTTTTAATTAATTTCTGGCTACTAGTGTATGTTTATGTAGTTTTTGTAAAAGAAACGCTAATGACATCCCTAGTTCATTTATAGTCTCTTACAAAACTTCCTACTGAGAAGGTCAGAATCACTCCTTTTGTTGATGGCTCATTAGAGAAAGGGCGTAATTCATATGAAGAGCTAGATCTTATGGTTTAAAAATGGATTTTTTATCTATTGTTGGCCTCTTTTTTGACTGCTTTTTAATAGTGGGTGGGTGGTACTTTGTATATCTTTTAGGTGTAGTGTAATATCATACTGGATAAGGAGGCCTTTTTTCAGGGGAATTTTGTCACGTTTGTATGGGACTAGTGTGGTTGTAATAATTGAAGTATAGAATACATCCCATACCCCGCTCATATATTTATAGTTCATTGGTCATTGACTGCACCACAAGCACTCTTCACTTCTCAGGGAAATCTAACTTAGTGACTCCTTTGATTGCAAGGGTGGCAAGCCACATGGGAATTGTCACACCACAGAAGTTATTGAACATTTTGTTTTCCATACAGAGCGAGCAAGAAGATGTAGAATGATTTGAAAAACTTTTAACCAAAATACATTGATATTGGCAACACAAGATGATCTAATGAATAAGAATAATGGGTTTTAAAGACAGAAGAAGAAGATGATCAAGTCACAAAAACCAAAATATAACTTATAAGGTAAAATTTCTGTTTATGAAAAGAAATAAACAAGGTTCAACAGTGGTATACTAATTCTAAAGGTCGTCTCAAAATTAAAAATTGGGAACATTTGTTAACTGCAGGAAAAATGAAGCTCAAATCTTAAAGCACCTAGAATATGGTGAGACCCATAGATGTAAATGCTCTCTGTTAGAGACAGAATTTTGTGACAACGTCTTTCATGCATTATAAGTGTTGGAAAATGAGTGAAGTATTCAGCCCCTTAGAACATGCATGGCAAATATGCCAAAAGTTTGGTACTGAACCCTTACAATACTCCAGTTACAGAAAGGGTTACTGGTTGATCACCATGTACAACTTTTGAACCAACAATCACTGAAGAATTTCTTAATACCCCATAATCACCAGTATTCCACTAGTATAATGATCTGGCGTGCTTCAGACTATTTGTCATGTCCAAGTTTGGTTTCAGAAGTTCGCCAAATTGTGCTTAATTTTATTAATTGCCTAAAACAGATTGTTATAATATGGTGTTATCACAAATTCATGAAAAATTGGTTGTATAGCTATGCTAACACAATTGTAAAATTTGTTAGCCTAAATAAATGGCTGGCCGCAAACAAGTATTCAGTGGGAGTCAGTTAATTAAAGATGAACTTTAGGATCGTTTTCTGTTTAATCTACCATGAGTCCCAAATCCATTACAACTTTTCTTTCTCGTTGCAAACACTTTTGCAACCCATTCAATTCAAGACTAAATCTAGTTTGATAATCTCATAGAGGGGATTAGTCTGCGCCCATGTCTGGGAGCAGTTGGGCAAGCAAGGCAAGAGGAGCAGGCGGAAGGCCTGCAGCCTCTAACGTTCGAAAACGCCCCAGAGAATCTGGCAGAATAGAAAAAAATCTAAATAAACTGGCGGTCACAATTTCCCCAGATACTCGCGTGGCAAGCACGATGCAACCAGTACATCAATATGCCACATTCCCAGCCACTTTCATCGGTGGAATTTGGAGTCCGTGTGTATCTGGATATCCAAAAAACAGCCCTATGGGAAAAATTTTGTGAAGATGTACACAAAATTTTCCTGACTGCAGTGTACGTTGCACCTCACTCCATGTCGCACGGTTGGCTGGACCTAGGTTTTGAAAGCAAAATAGCAGCAGATGAGGCTGCAGTGGTGCGCGTAGTGGTTGACCTCCCCAAAGGGCAATGGGCCGTCGAAACTAAATGCACCAGATGGACAAAATTACACCAAATTTTCCTCACGTTTGACTTTTTGCCTACTACAGTAAAATGTGACATTTTGGAGCAACACCTGAAAGCTGGTCTCGCCATATATGGCGAAATACAATCTTTTGAAATGCAACGTTTCATGCTGATGCCACATCTGTGCACCGGCAAAGCCATTGCAGTTCTGACCCCAACTGAGGAGATCGTGAAGGACCTAACCCAGATCCCACACTCCACCTTTATTGACATCGCAGGGCACACCACCCACCCATTCCGGGTAACCGTGGACAGCGCGCCCCCCATTTGCACCCACTGTGACGCATTCAGCCATAAGGCACACGTGTGCCCCATTAAAGAGGGTGTTACATTCCAAGAGCACCCCTTGGCGGCCATGGCCAGCGGAGAGGCGCACTACGAACCAACTGCAAGCACCAAAGAGGCTTTCCCGTGGGGAGCACAAGGCTGCTACCTATTGGTAAAGCCCATCTCCCCGCAGGAGTGGAAGAAGGCCAAGCAGGCCCATAGGACTGCGGCCAAGGAAGCGGCCAAGGTCACCACCACCATCCCACACTCACAACGCCAGGAGGACATGGAGACCTTCGCGGCGGAAGCAACTCAGGAATCCATCACCCAATCAGATTGGGAGGCCCAAGCTGAACGGGCCACTCAATCTGAGGATCCGATGGGAGATTTGATCTCACCTGATCGCTGCACCCAAGCCCCAGTTGAAACCGAATTGGGACCTATCCCAACCAAAAAAATTTTTTTGCCCCACTCGACGGTGCACCGAACTTATCCGCACCACAAAAAATTCGTCCAACGTCGGGAAAACAAAAAGCGAAGGCTAAAGCCAACGTGACTCTTTCCACAAAAATTAACAAAAACCCTGATAGCGTTGCTGCCAATACCCGCGCTGCTGTGAAAGCCCGTGGGGACCTGGAAGAGGCTGGTGGGCCAGGGGCCCACCCCTCGCACCTAAGGTGTGATGTGGGAAACCTTCTCTAGGGATGCTGAATATCGCCGGACTCAAGGCCTCCCTGTCCTGGGCTAGGAAACTGAGTTTTTTACAAAATAATTTACCCGTGGATATCCTGGCCATCCAGGAAACCCACTGTCCACAAGGTTCTGAGGATGCTTGGAAAACAATGCTCCTACCATCCCTATCCTTTTGGTCAAAGCACTGTGGGGTGCTAATTCAGAAAAACAATTTTTTCAAATTTACATCTTCAGAAACATTCCTAAATGACTGAGTGCTCATTGTCACCTTCTCATGGGCCGATGTTGCACACACAATTGTCAACATTTATGCCCCAAATGGTGCACAAGAGCATCAGGAATTTTTCTCATCGGTCAAATCCCTCCTGCTACCCCCTGATTCTTTCCTAATTGGTGACATGAACTGTTGGCTAACCTCACCAACGGACCAGTGGCTGTCCTCACCCCACGCCCCACAGGGTCACGTAGAACTACGCGTTCTAAAAGCCACCCTTGGGTTAATGGATGCGCTGCTGCAACATGCCTCACTGCTCAAAAACATGATGTGTCCCCACATCCACAATGGCCAATTAAGGTCCATGACACGCATTGACCTTATTCTAGCGCCAGCGAAATTCCAACCCCACATCTCCCACTTCAAAACAACAAAAATGGAATTCTCCGACCACCGACTGGTTTTGATAACATACCACTTACCTGTCACAGTTGCAAAGGCCCCACATTGGTGCAAAATCTGCCCCCAGAGCTTGCATCGCCAGGATTTTCCACGTGGGTGGAAGAGGCAACTTTGGCAAAAACGTTTGTTGCACCGTTTTGCGTGGACCCCATTTCCACATGGGCAACTTTCAAAAAAGATACCATCTGCCACTATTGCCATCTCTCATCCAGACGCTCATGAGCCACATCGGCGGTTATATCGCGCGCTGGCAGAATTGGCCCACTTGGAGTCCAACATTCCAGCCTCAGGATATAGCCCTGCATAGGGCCAGAAGTGGGCGGAGGCAGCAGCCCACCTCAACGCACTTGAAAGGCAACACAAATATCGGGTTTGTGTCCAATACAGGGCCACATGCATCACTAAAGGCGACAAGTGCACTGCATACTTCTTCAAATAAAATTTTGCACCATGCCAGAGTGTGGCCTGCACACAGGTGCGAAGATTGGATAATTCTATTGTGGACACACTGGCTGAAGTGGCAATTGAAATGCAAAGATATTACTCCGAGTTATATGAGCCAAACCAATTCAGCCGGCCAAAATGGCGGAATTTCTTGACAGAGCTCATATCCGCACCATTTTCTAATACCCAGAAATAATGAATTTAATTACTCCAAACGAATTATGAACTACCATTCGCGGTGCGCCAAACCAAAAATGCCCAGGCCCAGATGGCATTCCATATGAGTTCTACAAAAAATTTTTTAAATACATATCCCCATTGCTGCTAGCCTCACTCAACCAAAGCCTGTTGGAAACGCGCCTCCTACCAGGAGGACATGAGGCTTTACAGTCACACTCTTCAAGAAAGGGGATAGGCTAGACTTAGCCAACTGGCGCCCCCATTTCTCCTAACAAACACAGACACCAAAATTTTAACAAAAACCATGGCTAACCGTTTAGGGACTGTAGCATCTGCCACCATCTCTCCAGAACAATTTGGTTTCATCCCCAGAAGGTCGATTTGGGATAACGTGCACTCTGTGGCTAATGTGTGTCAGTCCACAGCCTCTGGGGCATTTGTATTCTTGGACCAACAAAAGGCCTATGATAGAGTAAACTGGGAATACCTTAGGGCCTGCCTCCAACAATTCCGCCTACCTCCCGCTTCATTAACTGGGTGATGCTGCTCACGGAATCTGCAACAATGGCTGTGCGCGGCCCAGGTTTCCTAACGGATGTAGTCCATCCTCAAAGGGCCTGTGACAAGGGGACCCCCTGAGCCCACTCTTATACAACTTCAGCCTTGACCCACTACTGCGAAATGTGAATGCCCAACTCACTGGGGTCCATGTGCCAGGCCAAACCCCAGTCAAGATGATGGCATTTGCAGATGATTGCGTGGTGGGGTGTCTAATAATAAAGATGCACGCGCGCTTGAAGCCCTCATCCAGAATATTCCCGGGTAAGCAACGTGGCACTGAACGCCTCAAAACCGAAATCATCCTCCTTGGTCGGTTTCAGAACTGCTGGGCCCCAGCAAGTAGGTCCCAACCCAGCCCAGCTGCTCGCCCAAGTCCACGCCTTACTAACTCAAAACGCACCGCTCCACTGGTGCTCCCCTTTGTGCCGCGACCTACCATAGGACCGGTACGCCATCTGGGCGTGTGGTTGGAGGCAGGAGGATACGCGTCAGCAGTAATAAAGGCCATATACTGGACAATGTGACGAAGCGAATCGCCTCTCTCAGAGCCCACCCTACTACCCTCACTGGCAGGGTTGTTCTTGCCAACTCTATGCTCCTATCCAAAGTCTGGTTTGGAGCCCACGCCATCCCCTTCTCCCCAAGCTTCTTCAAATCCCTGTATGCTTTGCTACAAGGTTGGCTTTAGTCAGGCCGCCCTTCACCAGTATGGCTAGAGGTCATGTTTGGCCCTCATCATCATGGTGGCATGGGCCTACTTGACTTCAAAGCCCATGCCGCCAAGATCCTAGGCACCTGGATTGCGGCCGTCACTGCTCCTACACTCCCATCCCAACACTGGTCCCGCGCAGCCTGCTCCAACTTCTCCCGAGCCTTGGGCCTCAACAATCCATCAAATTCCCACTCCCTGATGAAATACCTCGCATCACACACATCAGCCACAGGTCCTCACGGGACCAAAACCCACTACAAACGAATCCTACTCTCCATGCGAAGCGCAGAGTGGAGAATTCGTATTGAGTGGACATACAACAAAGAGGCCGCCCCTCTCCTCAGTTCACACAAGAGGTACAGGGGCTACCCATCCATGATGGCGTGATCCCCATTCGACCCTAAGTCCTATCCAGGGTGGACTACCTGGACATGATGGACATCCCTTATTCCACTGAGACCCAAAAGACTATCTGGAAATACGCACACCATCCTCTGTTGCAGCCTCAAGTCCGTTCCCATGTGTGGCGCTGCCTGAGGCGGGTGTATCATACAACTGAGCGCTCTAATGCTTTACACTCATCCTGTGTCGTGTGTGGCCAGTATGGAACGCTGTTTCACCGCCTGGAGAAGTGCCCCACCTCTAAAGTAATATGGCGCGAAGTCCAACGTCTGCTAGGCCAGGATCAAACACATCCCTTCAGTCTGTCAAGAGATATGTTTGCTTCATCAATGGCCTCCCCCTCCCACCCTCCCTTCATGCTCTGGTGGTTGCAATCGCCATGTGGACTATCCACACGATTGTCTTGGATGCCATCGCTGGATCCATCCCCACCCTCCCTGAAGCTGTCCACAGATTCTGGTCTCATTTGGTGGATCACTTTCAAGCGTGGATGTTTGGATATCTCCCACCACGTCGCCGGCAGCTGGTCTCCTCCTGGTTCCCAGTCTGGTTCATCAAATCAGACCCCTTCCTCCACACGTGCTCAATAGTGGCTACGCCCCCTACACACATTCCCTCCCCTTCCCATAAGTGGCGTTCCCGCTGGCAACAAGAGATAGCATCACTTCTCTGGGGTGCCTCACCTGGTACTGAGTTTTGTCTCGTCTGAGTCATATTTGGAAGTGTCCGTCCCATGGTCGGCCTTCCCCGCAATAAATTTAAAATTACCATGAGTCCAAATCTCATGTGGTGTAATTTCAATTAGTGACTTTTAAGCTCATATCGCCATGTAAACGTCACTCTAAACCTGCCAAGATCTCCACTGAGCAATGGTTTCAGAATTGGCTAAAGCACTTCTACCTTTTAAATAGTGTAATACCTTAAAAAATGTTTAATTCAAACTTTGACATGAAAGACTAAATATTTGAAGATTAATCACCCAAACTTAAATTAAAATGATGAATTTCGCTAATAAACCCAAAATCGTTACTAATTGTAAACAGTTGGGGAAGAAACCAAAAGGGAAAATTGGCTAGATAAAGCGTGTGTGACCTGCCACAAATGTGAAGCTGCATGTCAATGTACCTTGCAATACTGGAGTAAGAAAAAATATGGTCAAATAAACCTTATGAAACTTCAAGAAAAGGAACCCAGTCAAGAGTTGGTAAGAGGTTCTGCGTCTAGATGGCGCATAATCTAAAACTGCATGCCTCCCAGTTCACCCTGACAAACTTGTAGACAATTTAGACATCTCAAACTTTTTTGATAGACCAACAGCAGTCACCCTTCATCAAGACGTATATCAGAATGTTAATAAAACCACAATGGCTAAAGTGAAGGAGATTGACCCCAAAATTGCAACATAAGTCTCTTGGCTATATGCTTGTCAATTTCTTGATAAAGAAAAAAATGTCAAAAATGAGTAATTTCTGAAAAATGAAGGTTAAATATTGTTGATGTCTATATTTCTTTAATTAAATTTGGGGATCACTTCCTAAAAAAATACACAGTTGATTATAACTCTATATGTGGCAAACTATACCATTAAACAAGCTAATTATGTATAAAATCAACTTTCCGCTTTAAATTAGCAATTGTCAATAAAGTAGCCATTTATGACACAGGTGGAATTGATCACCAAATGAAAGGGAAGAATTCTGGATTGGACCATATGAACTAATCTTGATATTGGCATTATACGCTTTTGCAATGAAAAATGTAATTATTGATTAAGTGATTATAGAGTTTAGAGTAATTTTTAGAAAACTTGGACCTTAAAACATATTATATATATAATAAATAGAAAAAATTATGTAAAAAGGAGGGGAGCAAAGAGTTTATTAAATATAAATATTAGAAAATAAAATTAATCTTTTTATTCATTTTTTATTGTAGATTACTTATTGGGATTCAAGCCACCTATGACGCCTCTTGGGGGAGGGATAAACTACAATTGTAGTGAATGAGATTATGAGATCTATTGAGCGCAGAATCTTGCCAAGACCAGAACCAGTCACCGCTAAGTCCTCTGCATGTGATGGGAGGATTGATATGGTCAACAATGTGGAGCAAAAACTAACCTAGTGAACAACATGGCTCCTAACCTAAGAAATAAGCAAAGGATAGTTGGCATTTAAATTCAAATAGTCTTTGTAGGATTATCAAGCCATAAAGAGAATAAATAATCTGTGCATTTTTAAAGCAATATTGAAGAAAAGAGCCTTCAAAGTTTGGGTCATGCCTACAGTGTGAATGTCATGTTTATATGACTTTAATGAGGGAACCAACTGCCAAGACAAGGCTGGGCGTCAAGAGTCAAAAAGGTCAAGTTACAGGACCTCCCTGACTTAAGGCACACCTTGGACCAACGCTGAGTGCAGCCAGATGTGTAACAGTAAGAAAATCCCAGTTTCTGACTGCCATATAACAAATTATTCTTTGGTGCACCACCAAACACCAAAGCAGCCTAACTTCGAGTAGGGATAAATTTAGGACACTGACAGCTCCAAACATTCCTATTAGTTGGTTATGCAAAGTCCAAAGTGGTTGGTCCAACCCAACCACACAAAAGCTCCTCTAAACCTGATACCCAAAAAGACCAACAGGTAAGCAAGGTATGCTAATCCCAAAACAACCTTTATTTTTACTCTGGATATAAAAAAGGCCCTTTGACCAGGGCTCATCTGGGGATCAACTGACAATGCTCTACAAAAAGGGAAATCTAGGGGTAGAATTCTAAAGTGAGCTTCAGAATTGGCAGGCGCACCTTATAAAGGCTGCCCTTTGGGGGCCTCACCCAAATCATTGATTAGGCTCATATGAGTCTAATCTACAATTTGGGTGAGGCAAAACCGAGCGCCCAAAACTAATGATACAAAAGCCTTTTTAAAAGAATTTGACTCAGATTCAGAAAATCCAAATTTTAGCCAAAATGCAACCATCAAGACGAACTTGATTGTTACATTACCCCCCCCCCTAGAAAAGGGCCCCTCCCCAAAGAGGGGCTCCACAGCGGAAAGCTGCCATGACGAGGGCTTCCTGGGGCGAGTTGCCTTGACCCCAGGAAAATTAGCCCAGAGAAACTCTGGGCCCCTCAAGGGGAAAAGACAAATGGCAAGGGTAAATTGGGACTGGGCTGTCAGAATCAGCCCACCTGGTACAAGGATGCACGCTCAGCATGTGGCTGTGATGCGGCCCCCTCCCAGGCTCCTGTTAGCAATGGTCTTCCCATCCAATCAGGAAGGCACTTTCTTCAACAGAAGTTTGAGAGGGGCGCACAGTTCAGCATGGCTGGACAGCTATCCCTTTCTGGGCAGACCATCCTTTGGCGAGGGAGCCCTGCTGGTACGGGTCCCATTGGTTCCAACTGATTCCTTGGTGAGCGGGAGGCCCCACCAGGATTTTCAGCCAGCGGTCACTTTGGGTCCAGGGTTGGCCATCAGTCACCAGCTCCCACCGGTGCTGGTTACTCAACAACTGAGACCAAGTGACCACTGAGGTTGGCCAAACTTGGTATTGGAGGCGTGCAGCGCACATTTGACTTCAGAATTATGTAACAGCCAGAAAACCCCAGTTTCCGACCATTGTATAATACTTGATTCTTTGGCGCACCAACAGCACCAAAGCAGCCTAACTCATAGTAGAATTGTTTGGTGCTGTTGATGCCCTGAACCTCTCCCTACTTGAAGTTAGGCTGCTTTGGTGCTGTTAGGGCGCAAAGAATCATTTTAATATGGCAGTTGTAAACTGGGATTTTTGGACGTTACAATATGTGCCCAGGTTGGTTCACGGGAAGTACGTGGTGCCCAACCATGTGTTACAACAGTGGCGTTAAAACGGACGAGTTACCTTCTTAACAATGACAGTTTGGTTTAATTGCTTGGAGAACGGTGGTTTAGAACCCATTCAATTTTTACCATTTTCAAATTATAACATCTCAGCTTATTATCAATCACTTGAGTTCATTTGATCTCAAGCTAAAGTGCCCTGGCCAATGGTGGAGTGTGCAATTGGTTCGTTTAGGATTGGAACTATTTTCCCAATTGGTGACTCGCCTCCCTTTGCTAAAGTATGGTTCTCAAGACCAACTTTCCTCATTGGTCATCTTCCTTAACAATATTAATCCATTAGTTTACTTATTTATGTTAACTTAGCAAACCTGTGCGTGGACCTCTTTGGGGAGGTCTTAAACAACGTTAGCCGTTTTATTTGCACAAAATCAACTACTGAATCTGATGCACCGCTGGGACGCCCTGGTCCCCTCCAGACCAAGGCACCTCAGCACTCCAGCCCAGATTTCCGCTTGGATATGGACTCCCCTTTGGGGTCCACCCAAGTCTTGTTGTGTGTTTGTTATCTATTAATATTTACCATGTTGTAAACCCTTGCCTTGTGTTACTTTAGCTACAGCACCTTCTGTGGGTCTTTGCTCACCCTGATATTGACGATTAGTTCCCTGGCAGTGTGGCTGTGCACCACGCACCACCACGCTGGGAATAAGGGAGTTTTAGATACACTTGACAGTGAATGTAAAAGGGAAAGTTTTGTTTAAAGTTCCAGAATATTAGTTCATGACTATGTTAGTATATGAGTCCTCCTGAATGGTGGCACGAGATTGCTTTGTACCATACGACAAGTTCAAACAAATTAAGAGGTAATGACATATATCTCTGAAGAGCTTTTTAAGTAGCCTTATAAGTGTTAAGAGGTGAGCGAACAAGTCATGATGTATAAAATTGCAAGCCAGTAAATATGTTTTGTATTTGAAGGCTATAAGAACCGGCTTTGACTTAAATATGAAATTGGTCAATTTTAGTTTAATTTAGTAATTAATAAATGACTTTATCTGCCTATTTAGATTTAGATAGTTTTAATGTCAGGATCTGATTCCAATATTGAAACCAAATAATGTTTAATTGGTCACCTTTGCTAATATATGAGAATATGAAAAATGTTTCATTTAGATATTAAGTCATTAACCAATTTTACATGTGAATTGATCTGACTGATGCTCCAATAAATTAGGTGTTTAGTAAAAGCTGCCAAAGCGTTGCAATGATTGTCTTGAAAGTAGCTAGTAAATTGCTTAATCAGTGAGGCCTTCTGTTAATTGGTAAAATGTTTCATTAACTAGGCATGGCCGCTAGCTTGTCAAGGCTAATTTCTGAGAGTGATTAAAGGCGTTAGAACGCATTATTTTTAAAGTCATCCTATAAGGATCATAATCTGGCCTGTGATGAATGCTGATCAGATGAAGATGGATAACAGAAGAGTTGTTCATCGAGATATGATTTCTTTTTGGAAAAAGTTAATTGGCAGTTTATTTCTCCTATTTTAAATTGAGGTACACTCCGTGAGTTGATAACCAAACTTTTGATAACTCCTGTATATAAACCCTTTTTTGTTTTATATAATAAAGACATATTCAGACACTCAAATATTGGTATATTTTTGTAGTGTTTAGGATTAGTTATATTTATCTAGTTCTCAATTCTTCAGAGTGAGGTGTATATCTTTTTCTTGTAAGAAGACACCTTAGTGATGTTGAAATCAATTATAAAGAAGACTATACTGGTTTGTGTCTTCATGCAACTAAAAAATCCTTTTCTATTAAAATCATTCAAATGACCTGTGCAGTAAACTTAAAAATGCTTACATAAATTAAATGAGATTATCATCCGCAGCATGACCTTATAAATGTGGTTAACATGAGGGCGTTCATCGCCCAGGCGTTTCTTTAAACAGTAAACTAGTAATGGGGAAGCGTTGTCTATGGAGAACAAGTGTAATAAAATATATTGGAAGGGTCTTGCTATAGAGATTTCCACAAGAGAATGTATTTCAAATAACCTTATCAATAACTGCCGCCTTATATACCTGGAGGGCGGAATATAAGGACAACGTGTTGATAGACATAGGCATGATAGTAGTAAACTAATTTCATGGATCCAAACAAGCTCTTATAAATAGTTTCAGGGGCTTGGTTGGATCAGGAAACCAACGTCACTAAACCCATCAGATTCGTGGGTGATGTTTCTATACATTCCAATATCTGCTCTTTGGTAAATAATGTTAAGGAATTTACTTTACCAACAGATTCCCCTCCCACAACTACCCTAGGGGCAACCTTAATATTTATTATTTTATACTATACAATTTATATATTATCTATACTAATATTAGTATAGGAAAATAACTTGCATTTTTAGAACCCCTCTTATAGGCTTCATGGGGGTTCAAACCAGTGCAAACATTTTTATCCCTCCTTATTGGCTGGATCTTCATAAGCCAAGACAAAATGCAATCTTTTTCAACTCTCTAATTGGCTAAGAGCAAGCTGCCAACCATTTAGATTTATCTGTAATAATTTAAGAGGAATTATCTTACCTTCAACTGATTTTTTGGAACTATGAAAGTCACAACGAAGTGCCAAGCTTATTCAATACTCTGATTGGCTCCAAACACGCTACCAACTGTTTAGTTTATCCGTGGTGATCTGATTGATGAATGCCACGAGATTACTCTGATTTAGTTCGAGATTTAACTACCAAAAATTAGCGTTTAATGTCCAAATCACATCTCTGAATCTCAGCTTTCACAATTTAAATACTATTCTTTATTAACTGTTGTTGGAATGCATCCCTGAACCCCAAATTTAACATTTTCACCAAAGTATTGCAAAGGAGGAAAAATTGTAAAGCCTGACCATCCCTCTATGTCCTTCCTCCAATTTTCTAGTATATTCCCTTCCTTTTATGCATAACTAATCTTGTGACCAATTATAGATTGATAATCAATAGCTATGGCGTTTTCTCTATTTCAAAGTGGTATAAAACCCAAGATTCTTATTAAATAAAATATTACATAATCTCTTGATATCCTAATTAAATTTAAAGTTTATATAATTAACCTCATTCTTCTCCTTAACGAGGGTCCAGGATGTTGAACTTAGAGAAAACTTTGGCTTCATATTTCTTATCCTGTGCAACGTACTAAGCATACCACATCTGCCATATTGTGGAAGTTCTAGGATGCACCAATCGAGCAACCCAGCTAACCAGAATTCCTACAGATGTGGCCATGCAAATCTGAACTCAGGTGCTATCTGAGGGATCCTCAGATTTACTGGATTTGATAGTATTATCATTTGATTCTTGATAATTACTACTAAGGTTTTTGTGTTAATGAATTTAATATGAGTTCATTTGGGCAACAAAACATGTGTATCATAATTTGAAGGGTCTGATATACCCAATTTTGGGCTATTTTCAATAGGCTTACCCTTTTTTGTTTCGTTGGAGGGATGGTTATAGTTATTGACTGCCGGATGGTAAGGCTCTTGGAGATATGTTCTTCACTAAGTGACTTCTTTGCATATTTTATACTCTTAAACTAAAAGATTAGAGATTTGGAGAGAGGTGAGGTAGGCGATATCTCTGAAAGAAAAATGCTGTAACCCAGCGCTCATCTACTATATGAGAGATGTCATCCTTTTGCACAGGTGGAAGGAAAAAGGCTTAGGCTCCAGTTTTTTATAATTAAATGGAGGGCTCTTTATGGGTGGAAGGTTGACCCTCAGGACTTGCATTACCCTTTCTTTTAAGGAAAGGGTAAATCCCGCCATCAGATTTGAACCAGAGCGTAGTTTTTGTGTTTCTTGGGTAATTTGATGGCGAGAATGTCAAATATGCTTTTGGAGTGCCTGGGAGAATCAGGATTAACTTGGTAGACCACTTTGACAATCTCTTTTCAGTTGATAAAGTCTTTAAGAATTCATCCACTGTGCTCATAAGATGGATTCTCCTTCAAAGCTATCAGATACTAGATGGAGAGGCGCAACTTCTGGGAAGCTAGAATGGTCTCTACCTCTGCCTCTTGAGATTTATCCACCATGATAGGTTCAGGCGACGGTTTATGGAATCTTTAAATGGGGACAACTAGGACACATGGAATGCGTTGTAATGTTTCTAGTGAAAGGAAGCTTGATCCTTTAGTGATATTTACTAAGTACTTCAGCACATCATAAAACCAGAAAGTTTGCACACTAACTTTCTGGAGGAACTTTCATGTTTTGATGGCGGGTATCCAATATAATGAGGGACAAAAGTTTAAGTTTATGTAATGGATGGCCCTTTTAATTTGCTATTTTTGCAATCTTATATTGCCTTATACAGGTGTTTCCATACAAGATTCTTGTCGTTTCTCATACATAGTTACTGGTGTAAACCTCAGGGATATGAAGGAAGTGGCTAAGTCTAAAGGCTTCAAGTTGGCTACCTTGCATGATTTAAAGTATATCTTGAACTAATGCTGGGTAAGAGCCAACATGCCTAGTCTGGTACCAAGGAGTTTTTTTATTGGTTCAAATTTGGTACATCTGTGGAATTAAAAACCATGAACTAACTTATTAACAATAATGGGTTGTTGCGCCCAATTTCCAATTTGAAAACTTTGTCACATTCAAATTATCATTTACTAGAAGTGTATATAAGCCTTCAGCCTTGAGCTCAAGTCTGTAAGTACTTGAGCTAATGTCCTAACATTAATAGTAGTCTTGTTTTATTTGTCTTAATGTGGGTTAGCTACAAAACAAAATAACCATGACTCATCCTTGATTTCCTTAAAAGTTGGATTTTTTAGACCAACTTATCTGTTAGTCGCCCTCATTTTGTAATAAAACTATTAAATTTTTGCCTGATAAATTTTTAGTTGGTATAACTGTGGATCTCCTTAATGAGGTATCCAACAGAAAAGGTTATTTTATACTCTTGAAAATTAATGCTTATCTGATGCCATCATTGGTTGTTTTTATACCACTTTGAATTAAAGCTCCATAAGGTCTAGACCTTAATAATCAGTTGATCATGATCTATCTTGAAGTCTAACCAAGTATTCATTTTTATAAGCTACCTGGAGTTTTAAAGATTATTATATACTTTATCTTGGCCATCTAGAAATGGGCATATCTGAGGTGCCTTGTTTTTTAGATTTAGTAGCAAATTTCCTGTTGAATTGGGTATGGATCTTCCATAATCTCTATATGAATGAAGGGAGTTACAACCACTCACCTTAAATTGTATGACTATCTCTTTTACTATACTTGCATAATATGTTTTTGTATATGACTCTCCTTGTGCATGAACGGGAAGTTTGTCATCTATCAAAGTTGCTATGCTACTCACCGCCTTCTTTTTGCTTATATTTGCTTTTATCACGGCATTTTTCTGCCCTCAGCCAACAAGTGTGTCTCTACCCTTCCTGCATGTACTGTATGTTGGAGTTTTGGCTTACTTAAAATGGTCTGGTTTTTCTTCTTAGATATAATGGAGTTTTAATCGCCTATTGTATGGATACAATAGACCAGATGGTGATAGTAATTAAGATATAAATATTTCATGAATAACACTTCAAGGCTTTAATCTCCTGTCGTTTATTTGTACAACAGCTCACTGCCCTTATCTTCTTGATCCCAAGTAATTACTCAACTTAATAAAATG
This sequence comes from Massospora cicadina, assembly GCA_022478985.1. Taxonomy (NCBI): domain Eukaryota; kingdom Fungi; phylum Entomophthoromycota; class Entomophthoromycetes; order Entomophthorales; family Entomophthoraceae; genus Massospora; species Massospora cicadina. The sequence continues at coordinate 56,122 of JAKSZP010009571.1, read as the reverse complement.
GAAAGTATTAAAAACAAAATCCCATGTATCAAACTATCAAAAGATTATTGGACTATCAACCCATTTTTATTTGTCTAAAATTGGGGAGAATTTATAGGGTTCAATGTTAACCACACCTTACCCATGACACCTCGCCTCACATTGCCACTTAACCAGAAGATTACAATGAAGACTTCAGAGGGTCTTTGAATCATTAGGCTCTGCGTTAGCTCATCTCAGCCTTGTTATCAGTGTCTTGCTGATAATATTTAAGTCAGCGTTTCCTATGGCGCGTCTGAAAATATCTAGACCGTTGCTCCTCTTGAGCAACGGTAGCACATACTAAGGCAGTTTATACCACTAATTGGTAATCAATTCAATCAAAAAATTTTCTTATTAAAACCTAATTTTTAACATAGAATAACAAAGCCCATGATATGGGTCATTAAGTCAACTTTTATTAAGTCCAACTTGATCAACAAAGCCCCTAAGCCCTAGTACTAAAAAAACAAAGCCCCTAAGCCCATGTCACCTAGTCAAATATTAGTAAGTGGAACTTCTAGGCTGTAAATCCCAATCCTTAAATATTTAATTAATGTACTTTATAGTCCTTCATCACCAATATTTTTAAATCCAGTCAACCACTTCAACATTGTCCATTTCAGACCCTTTACAACCCTTCTTTAAGTATAATGAGACTAGCTATAGAAATTTTTCTGAAATTAAGTTGGCCTTAGCTCGCTTTTCTTTCTCATAACAATCACTTTAGTTACTACGATTTGATTTAAACAGCAAATTTGGATAATCACACACAGGAAAGATGGGCGACTTTAATAATAAAAAATAATACAACATGGGTGAGCGTTGCGGCAAGCGGTGCGCTTAACGGTGCAACTAAGGGCAAGAAACGCCCTGGAGGGGGACCAGGAACCCAATCTGCAAAGAAATCGCAAACTCAGACACCATCTGGGTTTATGGTATTTACTGTAAAGCATGCGCAATACATGTACATTCAATTCAACCAACCTTTGTCAAAGGTGGAACACGGGATCAGACTCTTCCTTGGGGATGAGTCACCAACCCTGTGGGAGAAAACATGTGAGGCACAGCCCTCACATTTCCTCACGCGGTGTATGTAGCCACCAACAACATGGGATGCAGCTGGATCAATATTGGTTTTGAAACAGCTGATTAAGCCGATGCTGCAGCAAAAATCTGTGTGGAAATTGCCCTCTCTGAGGGCAAAAAAATTTTGTGCACCGCGCGCACCAGATGGAACAAAGCAAAAACTTTGTTCATATCCTTTGACTCACTCCCCACCAACCTTCCTTGTAAGGTAACTTGAGGAGGAGCTCCGCAAAGGTCTTGTGGCTTACAGAGAAATCCAACAACTTGAATTACAGCGATTTCACTTAATGCCTGACCTGTGCACGGGCAAAGCTATCGCTGTAATCAACCCCTTCCCAGAAGTGGAAGAGGATTTATCCAGAATTCCCGCGCAGCAGAATTTCACTTTGCAGATGGGGGCCAGTCAGCTGCATTCCAAGTTACACCAGAACGCGCACCACCCATTTGCAACCACTGTGGCTCACTGGGCCACAAGGAACATGCATGCCCTGTAAAAGAGGGCTTAATGGAAAATGATTTTTGTGAAGAAGCTATGGACGAAGATAATGAAAACTTTGCCAAAATGACTGATGGCCACCACCCATTCCGCTGGGGTGAAGATGGACTATACTCCATCGTGGACCCAGTTACAAGTAAAAAGCGTAAAGCAGCACAAAAATCCCGCAAGAGAGCAGCGGCTGAAGCGGCGGCACACGCGAATCCGCCACTAACCACGGACAAATTCAGGAGGATATTTCAGATATTCACCGAACCAACCAATCAGAACAATATGCCCAGGTTGAAAATTTTCACAGTAATCAGACTGAGCCACAAAGCGTCATCAGTCATGCACATACTGAGGAACAATGCAACTGCAATTTGGGTGAAAATGCGGTGCACAATGCAACAAAGTTGAACCTCAAAAATATAAAATCCAATCAACAACCCGCATCAAATCAACATGAGACCTGTGCAGGAAAAGTTGATGCAAATGCAAAAAACCGCAATTCCCTTGAATCATTGGGTCAGATCAAGGGAACCAACAATGGCAGTGAAAGAGTTGGAGTACAGACGCGGAGCATGGCCAAAATGAGCCATGGTGGGATAGGACCAGAGGGTCCTCCCAACTGCTCCTGAGGCGCCACGGGCACCTCAGTGTCAATAGGGATGTTAAATATCGCAGGAGCCAGGGCTCATACGTCCCAAGCCAAAAAGCTGGCATTCCTGCGAAAACCTCTTGTAGACATCTTGGCCATCCAAGAAACCCACTGCCTACAAGGGGAAGAAGAATCCTGGTCAACCAGGGTCGCACCATCACAATCAGTATGGACGTCTCACTGTGGGGTGATAGTCCAAAACAACAAAAAGTTTAAAATTACAAATTCATCATCACATTTGCATGGTTGAGTCCTGGTAGCAACAATCACATGCCAAGATGAAATAATTTCGTTAGCATGTATCTACGCACCGTGCACTGCAACCAAGAGAAAAAAATTTGAAAAAATTTCTACCCTCACCCTCCCACCAGATATCATCATGTTAAGCGATTTCAACTGCTGGGATAACCCCAAAATAGATCGATGGCCTAATCCCAGGGGATACCCACCTGAACACATTGAATATCGCACAATGAAGGCATCTCTTGGCTTACAGGATACTCTTCCTCCCAATTCACCAATCCTTCCCCATATGACAAGACCCAACATACGTGAGGGACTGCTCATATCAATGAGTCATATTGACCACATCCTCATCCCACAATCCCACCACTCAAGAATCTCTAAATTTACAACAAAAAGATCAATTTTTCTGACCACTGATTATTTATGGTGCAGTTAGCACCAACCCAATTCCACACACAGGTGTCGCCTTGGAGAAAGCTTCACCCAGAAAATATAAGATTGCCTGAGATATCTGACTGGGTTGAAAACAAGGCTACAAACCCAGAATTCACATCCCCATTCACTTCAGATCCCATCAGAACATGGGAAAATTTCAAAAAGATTTAATCAACAAAACCTGACATATTCATCACGCAAGTACACCGCGGACACAGCCACAATCAAGCGTACCTTGGCAGAACTAGACCACCTGGAAATAAATACTCCGAGATCTGGCTATAGCCCTAATTGGGGATGCAAATGGGCAGAAATTTCAGCCCGACTTAACAATCTCATCTTTGAACACCAACACAGAATCAAAGTATTGAACAAAGGTAAGTTCATAAAGGAAGGCGAAACTGTTCAACATACTTTTTCCGCCAATTCCACTCCCATGGAAACCAGCCCACATGCACACAGGTCCGCAAGACCAACGGCACTGTGGCAACTGACCCTGAGGAGGTCAAGGCGGAAGTACACCGCTATTACACTGAATTATATCACGATATGCCAACAGATCCACAAAAAATTAAAGAATTTATTCAAACTGCCAAGATACAAAGTACACCACCAAATTACAATATACTATCCCTTATCACACAGGAGGAGCTTTGGGAAACAATTCGCGGTGCACCACGTAGGAAATGCCCAGGGTCTGATGGGATACCCTACAAATTTTACAAAAAATATTTTCAACAAATCGCCCCCCTCCTATTGGCGTCTATGAACCAGAGCTTATTGAAAAACACGCCTATTACCAGGAGGCCATGAATCCTACGTTATAACCTTGTATAAAAAGGGTGACAAGTTGGACCTGGCCAACTGGCGCCCAATTGCACTCTCCAACACTGACACAAAAATTCTAACAAAAATTCTAGCAGCTAGATTAGGCGCAATTGTATCTGACGTCCTATCACCCAACCAGTTTGGGTTTATACCAGGGCGTTCATTATGGAACAACATTCACCCTGTTGCAAATATTTGCCAATTTAAAGCAACTGGTGCCCTGGTCTTCTTGGATCAGGAAAAGGCGTATGTTCATGTTAGCTGGCCATACCTAAAAGAATGTCTACATGCCTTCAAACTCCCACCAAGATTCATAAAATGGGCGATGCTCCTAACAGAATCCGCAACCATGGATGAATGCGGCCCTGGATTCCTAACAAATAAGATTAAACCACACAGAGGGCTCAAACAAGGGGATCCCCTCAGCCCGCTGCTATACAATTTCAGCTTTGACCCGCTCCTCCGAGTAACTGACTCACGTCTCATGGGGATAACCGCACAAGGAAAACCAACAGTCAAGGTACTGGTATTTGTAGATGACTGCGTAGCAGGTATAGCAAACAATGAAGATGCCCGACAGCTGGAACACACTCTAGAGGAATACTCCAAGGTGAGCAATGCATCACTCAACAAAAGGAAGACAGAAATCATCCTCTTAGGCAAATACACAAACAATTGGGCCACAACATCAGAACCTCACACCAACACTCAAAGAAAAAACCCAATTATATTACCCTATGCAACACCTCCCACCACCACTCCTGTCTGACACCTTGGAATCTGGCTAGAATCAGGGGGATATGCTAATGAGACAATGGAAAGTAACCTGTTACAACGGGTATCCAAACGCGTCGCCTCCCTCAAGGGAAGAACCCCAGGACTAACAGGACGAGTTACAGTTGCTAACTCGCTCATCCTCCCAATACTGTGGTATCAGGCCCATGCGATAGCCTTCTCACCTACCTTTATAACCTCAATTCGCGCGCTTATCCAGGGCTGGCTGTGGCCTGGCTCTCACCCTCCTATACGGATGGAAACACTATTTGGCCCACGCTCAAGCGGAGGCATGGGACTAATAGATTTTGAGAGCCATGCCAATCACATCCTAGGTACCTGGATAAAGGAAATCCTTGCTCCAGACCTCCCGCATCAACATTGGTCCAGAGCAGCAAGGACTAACTTTGCACAGGCGCTCATATTAACCAACCCACATAGTCCACCCAGACTACTTTTATACCTTGCCAAGCACCCTACTGCAACGGGTCCACATGGAACCTCCCCTCATTTCAAACATATCCTCCGAACTATCCACCATATGGGATGGACCATAGAGAACATGGGTACTATACAGGGAAGGGGACGACCCAGCCCCCAATTCAAATTAAGAAACCCAGAAAACCACCCCCAGAGGGATATGCTCATAACAACCCCAAGCATAGCTAGGATAGAATACCTAGATATGCTGGACATTCCCTATGATTTAACCACACACAAAGCAATGTGGAAAATGACACACCACCCACTCCTACAACCAAGGATAAGAGCAAACGCCTGGCGCTGTTTGAGAAGGACCTATAGGATGGCAGACCGCTCCAACTCCCTCCACAAAACATGTGCAGTATGTGGAGGGGAGGGATCCCTACATCACCGCCTAGAAACATGCCCCCTAACCAAAGCTATATGGCAGGAAGTCGCACGCCTGCTCAAGATTCAAAACGAACAGAAATTCTTGATATCAAAGAGTATCTTCGCGCTCCAGATTGAGTCACCAATCCCATCTACACTCCGCTCCCTAATAATACCCATTGCAATGTGGACAATACATACGATTGCATTAGATGCGTTCAAGGGAACGGTCCCAACCATTCATGGGATTATTAACAGAATCCATGTCCACTTACTAGAGCACTTCTAAGCCTGGCTCTAGGGATATATGAGACCAAGACAAAAAGCGCTCATAGAATCATGGTTCCCACTCTGGTTCCTCCACACAGACCCTTTCCTTCACACCTGCTTTATAGCAGGGGAAACTCCCTCAGAGTAGTGCACCAACCCCCCCCATACCTAGCAGTCCCGCTGGCAACAAAGGTAACTTGAGTACCCTGGGGTGCCCAATTTTTATATTTCTTAGTTATTCTCTTAGTTTCACATATATTCGGTAATGTCTGTCCCCTGGTCAGCTTACCTTGGTTAAATAAAGTTGGCCTTAGCTTTATTTTTCTAATGCTTCTATTGGCGCTCTTATGGCTACCCCTCAACTACCTCCTCACAGCAATGACTTTTTGTAATGACTTTCCTTCTTTTCAGCTGATTTGGTATTTATAGAAATCAGATCACATCCAAAGCTCTGGAAGTTAAAATAAGACTTTTAAACCATTTAATGGAAGCATTGGAACCAGACTCATCTTCTTTCCAATCATTCTATGAATTTTTAGCACTTCATCAGGCAGGACATGCTAGCATTATATTTACTATTATTTTTGAAATCAGGACTAAAAGTCAACCGTTCAATTTGTGTTGCAACTTGGAAAAATTGTCACAGGTAGTGTTTGCAATAAAAACAGGTGTAACTGTATGAAGACAGTGTACCTTAAATATAAATGTAAAAGGTAGATAGAAAACTAAGTCTTTATTAAATATATGTCCTTCAAATACGCTGTAGTCTTGTTGTGTACTTCTTGCGCAGATAGGTCCACATAAAGGAAGATCAGAATTCCTCTGATCATTTCCATTACCAAATTCGCGTTTCTGCGATTTGTCCCATTTTCCAATACTTAACCCTTTCAATTTATACCTGAGCTCTAGGGCGTAGCCTGTGAGTCAGCATTCTCTGTTGTTCCTGAATCTTCTAGTGATTCCTCTTTTTGATCTGCTAATAGACTGCGGACAATGATTATGAGACCTGCGGGTCATCTGTCCAACTTCAAGTAGACCTTAATGGTCGTCTGTTCAACGTTGAGTATATTTATAGGGTTTTGGTTGTTGATGTTGCTCACAATAAATTGGCTGAGTATATATTGATTAGTGGGAACAGAACTGGTTTAGGGAACTGAACACATGGTTGACAAACAGATAGGGATCAATATGCCATAAAGTCATTTATCATAATTTTAAATTAATTTGTAATTACTTAGATTTTCTGGTCAAGGAATGCTAGCAGAATATCTGATGAAGGATCAATGAAACTGATATATTAAAAAAGGCAGTGGTGCAAGGGTAGTGGCGAGGGTTATAGGGCTACAAGGGTGTTATTGCTATGGTCGTTATCTTAGGTTTGGTCAAACCAAAATTGCAGCACCTAACTTTGTCAGATGATTTAAAGCATCATTTGCCTAATTGGCTCTTAATATACAGAAAATGAACGCTCAGTTTTGGCTGGCTCCGCCTGACATATTTAATCATGTGATTGCAGCTCTCCTTGGCGATTTCCCCACCACAGCCAATGTTGGGGCTTTTAATTTAGCCACATATGTTTCACATATGGAGATCCTATAGTTACCAACCCCAAAATCAACGCTTTGCCTCTGAAAATGGTGGAGGATTGTTCTGATAAACCTTCATTTTCAGATTTATCTATGGTACAAGAAGATATCCTCATGCCGCCAGTTATTTTAAAATCTGATAAAATCACTGATATAGAGTTCCTTTGAGAAGCACAAAGTTAACCTTCTTTGTAAGGGATCGCTCTGTTATGATAATAGCAAATGATGTTCAGCCTACAATCAGATTGAGGAATCTACCTTTAACACCCAAAAAAATGGCTTTAAATGTGATTTATATTAATATTGATGAACTGTACATTAGTCTACAATTCTGGCCCCAAACCAACTTCTGTGTCTCATATACCTCAGAGAACCCTTGACTAATCAAAGCTATGATTTGCTGCACTCAGGCGGCTTATTAGAAACTTATACTATAATATGGTGATAGATATTTAATTTTAAAGCAGTTTTCGTATCTTTTCCTTCTGTAGTAAGAGTGGTGAACTATTCACTTCTTTCTTTGATAAAGATTTATCCAGGTGAATTTATCATATCTAAAGTGACCTACATATAAAATTCTTGTGATTTTTCGCTTTGTATAAAAGAATTCTGCTTAATTTGTGCTTTTTGCTGTTCTCTCCTCCCCACAGGGTAAAATCAAAAGTAAAAATATAATGGACACAGGTTCCTAGAGCTTGATTTTATAAAACTTTCAGATTATTACGTGCTACACTACTTATCTCATAATATGTTTAGAAATGGTGCCTCACAGGCCATCCCACACTGGAATTTCAGGGTCTTGCTGAGTTTCAAATTGGTAATTATAATTTGATGACCACTTCCTAGCAGTCAAAAAGCTTCTGTACTCAGTTATTTTGTGTGTAGAGTGGTGGCGAAGATTCAATATAACAACCATTTTGTTGGCTAATATTCTGACCCTTGCTTTGAAAAAAGGGGGAATATAGTGGTCCCCATATCCTCTGATGTCTTCATAAGCAACTTGTCACACTGTCACAATGTGAAAAAACTTATTCTCGCGCCTCTGCTCAAGCCCACATCAGATGTTCCTTTTCTTCATTTTTTTGGAGGGGTTAGATTTAATGTTTGATACATCTACCAAAAATGCTTTACCTGATCATGTTGTGTTTGATTGCAATGTTAAGCTTACAGTAGACTTGGCTTGCATTTTTCTCTCCAATATACCCCTTAACATTAAGAGAAGAAGTAGCTCTATATGTTTAGGTTATAGAACAACTTAAAATTGATTTATCTTCCAGATTACCTCTCCATTATGCTCACCACTTATATCTGTTGAAAGTGGAAGGTACTTTAAGCACCTGTGTTTATTATATTAACCTGAATAGTGTCACCATACCTGACCTACATAACATTCCCATGGAGGCTCAAATCTTAGTATATATGTGGAAAACCCAAAGTCTATACCAAGCTACAATTCTTAAAAACCTTTAACCAAATCGCATTAAAAAAGCAAGTTTGTTTTAGTGCAATCCACATTAAGAATGGATTTTTACAATTTCAGGTCATGCCATATGGTCTTAAGAATGCGCATGCTATCTTGTAATGCCATATTGATGTAGATTAGGCGATATGTTTAGTGTTTTCTTAATGGCCTATATAGATGATATAATGGTCTTCTCCCTAGATCATGCTTCACATGAGATACACTTGTGGCAAATAGTTAAACACCAAAGAGCAGCAAGCTTGACGCTAAAGATGATTAAGTGAGAATTATGTTAAGTCACTTTTTTAGAAACGCCATGTTTAAAAAGGGTCATATTTTACCACAGACAAGGAGAAGCTATTTGCAACTAACCACGTCTACCATATTAAATGAATTGATAAGCTTTTTGAGGATATGTAGCTCATTAAAGTTCACTACTAACCTTTCAGGGGTTGCCGCACCCTGAATAAGTCCATTAAAGCTAAATTCTTTAGTGTTCATATGCACTGGATGATGAATTTCAGGCTGTAAAGTGCACTTTATTTTCCACGTCTGTATTTCACCGTGTGGATTTAAATAAGAAGTTTATGGTGTCCAGAGACGCTTACAACCTCACTATTGCTGCCTCTCTACTAAAAATCCACTCTGATATAATTGAACATCCAGTGGTATATTTATCCTAAAGACGTCCCTTCCTGAGTTAAACTAAGCTGTATATGACAAAGAGATACTGGCAGTAGTGGAAGTGATAACTTATTGGAGCAACCATCTATATGTTCTTCACATCCATTACAGATCCAAAATGACCATTGGGCTCTGCTGTACTACTGCGCTCCTTGTGTCCTAACCCAGCATCAAACCCTCTGGTATGAGACCCTTGCACAAATTGTGTTCTCTTATGAGTTTATGAAGTGCAAGGAGAATGGTTTAGCTGATTAATTGAGTCATAACCTGACCTTAGCTCCTGACCCCAGATATTGTTCTTCATAACACCCATCTGGTGATTCCTCCGGGTAAGATTACATCTGATTAGCCTCCACCATCACCTGCGCCCTTGTTCTTTCTTCTATGGATAATCTAGAGAGATATGGTATTCTCAGATAAGTCGTTTTGTCCCAACCATTGTCTCAGAATAAGCCAGGTTCTTGCCAAATGCAACTTGAAAAGTATGATCTTATGAGGGGTACCATGTAAAGGACGATATGTTATGGTTCCAGTGACACATATGGGTTACATCCTGACCTCTTCGCCTGGAGATAATCATGAAGAATCGCGATTGGTACCTGTGAGGCACTTAAGAAAGGCAAAAACTCTGGAGCTTTTCCGCTATTTTTATAACTGAAAGAGAGTTCTATCACAGGTGGCTCAGTATACAAAAGAGTGCCTTGTATGCAACAGGATAAAGACAAATAGTCAGCCCCTTATTGGTTTGTTGTTACCAGTAAAGTAAGCAGAAGGACTTTGTTTTACCTTTTGGTTGACTTTATTGTGAAGTTACCTCTATCAGAAGGATATGATGCCCTCATGGTGGTTGTGGACCATCTCATTAAGTTAAACCCACTTCATCCCTAGCCACACCACAGTAACGGCGGCTCAGATGGCTAAGCTATTTATATACCACGTCGTCTCCTTCCGTGGTGTACCAAAAAATATCCTAACTGCTCATGGACCCCAGTTCACATCAATTTTCAAATAAATTTTTTGCGAGGCTTTTCTGATAGCCTATGCCATTCAACTGCCTTCAACCCCAAAATCAGACGGGCAGAAAGAACATGTTAACCAAAGCTTGATAAAACCCTACATTGCTATACTGCTAATGATTAATTAAATTGGACATCACACCTTTTTTGGTCTCAATTTATTTATAAAAAAGCTCAGCATTCTTTTTTAGCATGTTCTTTCTTCTTTGCAAACTATGTTTTTGACTCTCATCTAATATGAAACCCGCTTTGGGTCTAAGGTGGAAGCTGAAATGGACCTTTCCAAGTTCGTTGAGAATTGCACTAGGAGAGGTTACCAAATTGGATTCTGCCAATAAATCTCACAAGGAGAAAGTAGATGGGAAGAGAAGGGTAGTACCCAAGTATAAGATGGAAAATCTCATGATTCTTGAATCATGAGCATCCTAATATAGACAGCTGTGCAAGAAACTGGTACCAAAGAGAGTAAAACCCTATCACATTGTTATAAAGGTGGGCCATTCCTCCTACCATATAGTTCTTCCACCAAGCTCCAAATCTTTGACGCGTTTCACAAAAGTAAAATGTCCCTGTTTGAGGCCTCCCTGAGAGGCCAGAGTCATATCTGTTTTAAGAAGCACAGAGTGGGAAGTGGAGGAGATTGTTGCCTCCTTTATATGAAAATAAGACTTGAATACCTGGTATCATGGAAAGATTTTAACGCTATGGACAAAAGCTAGGTTCCAGTCCACAATCAAGCCCATATGCAGTACCTAATTTCTTCCACAATTGCTTTCCTACCGCCGCTAGCCCTAATTCAACCCCAGAAAATGCCGCCATGAAATTACCTCTTGCCCACTAAAGCTTCTCTCTCGCTGATGTTCCTGATGGTGGGTGTCTCAAAAGCTTAATAGAAATGTCATGTTCATGACATAATTATTGGTGTAAGTCGCTGGGATAAGAAGTAAGTGGCTAAGTCTAAGGGCATCAAATTGGATACCTTCCATAATTTGAAACATACCCTGGACCAAAGCTGATAAGGGATAAACATGCCCAGATTGGTACCAAGGATTTGCGTGGTGGGTTTGATTTCTTACATCTACAGAGGTAAAAGTAACAAACTATCTTACTAATGAGAACGGGGGTGTCACACCTAATTTCCATTTGGAAACTTGATCAACAATTAAATTATAATACTAGTAGAACTGGATATAAATCTCCAGTCTGGAGCTCAAGTTTATAAATACTTGAGCTACTGTACTATCATTGATAGCAGTCTTGTTATTGGCTGAATGTGGCTTAGTAACACAACAAAATAATATGACCAATACCCAATTTCCCTTAAAATCGTTTTTTGTTTGACCAAATTCTCTTTTGGTCAATCTTATTTCATGATAAAACCTATTAAATTTTTGTTTTATGAGGTTTTAGTTGTCCTAGACATGGACCTCCTTAAGGAGGTATCCAACAACATAGGTCATTTTATACTCTTGAAATTAATGCTTATCTGATTCCACCATTTATTGCTTCTATACCGCTTCTAATTAAAGCTCCACAAGGCCTAGACCTTGATTATCAGTCAGTCGTGATCTTTTTCTTGGAGTCTAACCAAGATATTACCTTCTTTTGCTACCTGTAGTTATTACAGCTCTATATATATTATATTTAGCCATATAGACATGGGCACCATCTGCGGTGTCTTCTTTTTTAGGTTTTGTAGCAAGTTCCCTAGTTATTTGGGTTTGGATCTTCCATTATCTCTACAAAAATAAAGGGAGATACAGACACACTCTTTAATGGACCTTTTTTAATAAAATCACAATTGTCCTGCCAGTATGGATGAGTTGCAATCTAAAATGACAAACAGAATATCATTGTTAAAGATGACCAGATTAGTTTATATATCAGGTATTATAAGTGCCACTATGGGCCAGTCATCCTAAAAACCAGGAAACATGATTGGCAATGGTAACCACATAACAGTTAAAAGTCAAAAAATTTAAGCTTTAGAGGTTTATTTAGAGCTAGGAGAAGTAAAAAAGGACTGCCGTCATAACCTCTTGGAGGCTGCTGTCTTATGACCTATATGGGTAATAAAGGTTATACATTGTGGTCAACCATTTTTCCAGCATAACAAGGTTTTATTGGATTGACACATTATGTTATTCCAGTAGTGATTTCTGATCAAAGTAAGCGGTCAGATTACTCTAACCCTTGTTTGGATTGCTAACTATAAAACTTTTACAAAATACTTTCCGACCTGGTCATGGCTTGGGCTGACGGAAGCAATATGTTCGTGGAACTGGTAGAGAGTGACCATGAAGGGATTGTAGGGATAATTTCAGCTTTATTTAGATGGTTTTAAAACGCTAAATCTATTAATATGGGCTTACTACAATATATATCTAGTCAGAAGGCTTAATATGTTTAATAAATTAAAATTCTCTCCATTTGACTAATAACATTCACTTTTGGTTTACACACATTGGAAGGTCTTAAATCCTTCTTTTGATGAATTTGGTGCTTGATGGTTAGGCAACCTAAGGATTGACGATGCCTTCTAGCTTCCACCTCCTCCTTGCAGAACCTCCTAATTCTTCCTAGCAACCCATGGGTAGTAGGGAGTTCTAGCTGATGTTAGTATTAAGTGGATAGGCTGTGGACCATCACTCATCCACTATATGGGCTTACTTCTCCCTGGTTAATGAGAGGTGCAGCGGCCTTCTTAGTCCCCTTTTTGGCTCTGTAGGGGTGCACCTTCCTATCCAGGTTAGGGGCTGATCCCCAGGTATTGCATCATCCTTCCAATTTAAAGGAGGTTCTCATCTGCCAGGAACCTGTGTAGGCGCGTAATGTTTGTGTGCTTTGGGTAACTTTATAGAGAGGATGGCTGTAACCTTCTGGGGGATGAGGCCACAGGGTGCGATTTTTGGAAAGCTTCCATCAGCTCCTTGAAGTTAGCGCAATCCTTAGTGCATCCAGATATTCTTGTATGAGGGTAAACTCTTCCAGCAACTAAGTGCTGAATGGAGAGGCGAGATCTAGAAGCCATAATTGCTTCAACCTTGATCTTCTCAGGAGTATCTTATTAATAATGGCTCAGAAGTAGATGGTTTTTCACTCTTAAAATGGAGTATCTGGAAGCATGGAAAACATTATGCTGCTTCCAATTGGAAGGCAGTGTCAGACGGAAAGCCTCATTCCTAAAACTTTTATACCACATAAGGACCTAAACATTTGCTTGTAAATTTCTTAGAGGGTACCTTCATTCTCATATGACGCGTATCCAGCATATCCAAGTAGCCTTAAACCCATGGGTGTGGAGCCATTTATGTTCTGAATACTTCTTGTAGTTGTTAGTAGCCTTTGATAGCTGTTTGCAAACCAGGTTTTGAATAAAGCGGATTTTCATCAGGCGTGCCTAAGTTGCAGGCACTTCTTAGTGAAGGTGAGGACCAATTTTAAAAGGAGGGGTTATACCCTAAAGTAGCCTCATATGTGGAGAAGCTAGTGGAGAAGTGACTTGCATTGTTGTAAGCGAACTTCTCCAAGGGGATATTAACAGCCCAAGGGTCCTGGGTATCAGAGGCATAGCAACAAAGATACTGCTACAGGATCTAGTTAGCCATCTCCATCTGCTCATCAGACTGTGGATGATAGACGGTAGAACAACAAGCTTTATCTCATTAATGGCTTAATGAGAATTCAAGAATTGGGATGCAAGTTGGGTACCCTAATAACTAACTACTTTTAATGGTAGAAAAAACATAAAAAAGACATTTATGATGAAAAATCTGGCTGTATATTCTGAGGAGGTAGCTTAATGACAAGGAATTAATAATGCAAACTTGGTGAATCAATCCTTTAAAGCCACTATTGCACCAAACCCATTGGAAGGAGGGTGTTACAAAATTAAAGAAACATATATAGAGGTCTAGGGCCCTTTGGCCTATTGTAGTGGGTGTACCAGACCATTCTTCCCCAACTTTTTTATTTTACATTGGTACAAGTAACATAGTCTTCTATCCAGGTGGCACTTCTTTAGAGATATAGGCCAATTAAATGACCTTTCGCATTATTGGCACATTCTAATTCCTGGATGACCCACTGCTGAGGATCATAGTATTCTTTAATGACTTCGTTGCACAACAGGGGAGGTACCCAAACCCTGTCTTAATCAAAATCTCAACCAACAAGGTATAGTGGGTTCTTTTTAAGGCAATGTTGCCTGTTACCAAATAACTTCATCCCTTTCAATAAAGCTGTTTGGGAAGCCAAAACGCGGGAAACCAGTAGTACATCAGAAGCCCAGTCCACAACGGAGACTGTGAGGGGGGCAATATCTAGGATCTGATAGGGTGGGATAACCATAGTAAGTTTTTGGGACTCCTCATTGGTTAAGCTTAATGAGGGTTGCAACATAACATATCTGGAAAGGCATTCAGGGCCCCTTTAACAATTATTAGTTGAAACTGCAAAGGTTGCAATATGTGTGGGCTTGATAATGGACCAATTTCTGCAACTTTCTAAAATATATGAGAAATTGATGGTCTGCTCTGATGACAACTTCATGTTGCGCTCCCTGGAGATGACACTGTCGATTTGCGAGCGCCCATGCCACCGCAGCAAGCTCCTTTTCATATATTGACCATTATGTTTCAAAGGAAGAGTACTTGCAAGAGAAGTATGTGACAGGGCGCTCTACCCCATCCTGGTCATGGGGTAAAACAGCCCCCACAGCTGCCAGAGATGCATCACATGCCATAATGAAGGTCTTATACATTTCAGAATTTTGAGAATGAGGGTGGAAACAGATGCCTCCTTATTGGCATAAACTCTTATTGAAAGGCTTCTGCCTACTTAACTGTATATTTTCTCATCAGGGGGTGGAGAGGTGCCGTTAACTGAGATAGCGTGGGGGAAAACTTCCCAAGAATGAGAACGGTTCCCAAGAAGCTACAAAGTTGTTTCTGCGTTGAGGGGTGTACCACAAAAGAATGGTTTCAAGTTTACAGGAAGGTATTGAGTACCCATCTTTTTAGAACCAGATTACCTCAAAAAGTATTTTTCTATAAGGACTCACATTTTGAGAGCTTCACATACAAATTGGCTTTCTTAAGGGCAGGCAGAACAACTTCAAGATCATTTGAATGCTGCTCATTCTTGGTTGCATGCACCAGGATTTTTAAGTATAGGCCACAGTGTAGTCAAATTAAATCTCACCTAGTACTTTATAAATCAAATGTTGGAAGTTTTCAAGTGCATTTTTGAGATCAAAGGGCATTACTTTGAACTGAACTATACCATCTGTGTGGAAAATCGTGAGCCAATCCTGGCTTTCTGCTACCCTTACTTAATAAAAAGGATTACAAGGTCAAGTTTAGAAAAAACATGGGACTTTGCAATCAACTGAATAATTGTTTGCTCCAATAGAAGAGGTGAGTTCATGTACGGTTATGTTGTTCAGATGTCCATAGTCCACATAAGGCCATAAGTTTCTATCAGCTTTCTGTGTGAAGACTATAGGAGAAGCAACGGGTGTGGATTTTCGAAATATTAATCCCTTCTAGAGCATGTCCTCTAACCAAACATCCAAAGCCTTATTTTCTTTTTTGGTATATGGAAACAACGGGCAGTTTATATTGTTTAAATCCACCATCAATCGAAAATCCAAATCATGATTATAGTTAGGCAGGAGATAATTGGCTTTTTTCATATTGAATATGTATCTATAAGGCATTGAACAGTAATGGAAAACAGGTGCTATTTCATTGGTGTAGGGCAGTGAAGTGGTGGGTCCCAATGCTCTTGCTGTGAATAAATATCAATAAGAGGAAGCACTGCAAATTTGTATAACTCAAAAAGGCAGGAAGTTGGCTTTAGATCATATTTACCTGTTGAAGACGCCACCAACCTACCTAAGCATAACTGTAAATAGTAAGTTTAGCACCGCGGCAAAACAGTTTTAAAAGAAGAACTTGTGCACATTAAAAATGGAATAGGACGTCTCACTTCATAGCAAGTCATTAAAGCCGAATTATCACTCAATAAAGATGAACCCATTTTTAGATCCAAATCTTAACCTTGTGCTATTTTTAAACTCATGAAATTCCCATCCTCTCCTGTATCCAAGAGACCACCAATAGGGACCTTATAGGATCCTAAGTGTTATAATAGGCAACAAAAAATGGAAATAGTCTTTTTTATTTGCAACATCATGGGACATAACTGGCTGAGATGAGGTAATTACAATAATGTCAACCTGTATAGTTTCATATTGGAGAACAGTTTCCTTGGCTGACTATTTTCCATCAATCTCAGCATGTTATATCAAGGACAGTAAAGGCACTTAAGGATTCAACTACACCTGTTTTCCCTTGGTGTTTGACTCAGCAGACAAGCTTGATCACTAAAGAATATGGATACTGGGTGGGATGAGATAGTATGGGATCTGTAAAATTCATTACACAATGTTTTTACTCTACAAGGTTTATAGTCAGATTGGATGCAGATAAACTAGAAAAAAATTTGGTAATGGATCTTCCTGAGGCAGCCACAATAAGGTAGAACTTTGATTCTCCTCCAACCTCTAATTCAACCCATTGTTTGGTTTAAACTTAAATCTGAAGTATGCCTTCATGTTTTTTGGGCCTATAAGCAATCTTCAAGCATGGCGTAAAAGCTTCAAACAACTGATCATGGTTACCACCAAGAGATTACAAGAATTTGAAAGAGTTAAAAATTCATCTTATATAACAAAAACATTACATCTCCTATTTTTAGAATGATGAAGAAGGATATATTAAATGTCAGTTCATCAAGTCATGGAACCATCTGTTAAAAATAAGACTGGTTTGCCATTATTGATGAGTTAAACCTAAAATGACAACCAGAATACCAATGTCAAAGCTGACCAAAGTAGTTTATATATGTTGGGGATGATAAGTGCTACTATGGCTCATTCATTCCAAAGACCAGGTAACATGGTTGACAATGGTAACCACAGAATACTTAAAAGTCAAATATTCCAAAATTTAAAGTTTATTTTAAAGTAAGAGAAGTAAAAAATGGACTGACATCAGAACCTTTTGAGGCTTCTGTATTATGACCCATTTTGGTAATAAAAGGTTGTACATTGTGGCTAACCATTTTTTCAACATGACAAAGTTCTAACGGATTGGCATACTATGTTATTCAGTAGTTTAATCTGATCCAAATAAGCGGTAAAATTACTCTAACCCTTGTTTGGATTGCTAACTATCAAAAAGTTTACAATATATCATAATTGGTCATGTCTTGGTCTGACGGCGGTGATCTGTCAACTGAACTTAAAGAGCGTGCTAACAGGAAGGAATGGTAGGGTTGATTCAAGCTTTATTTAAATTGGTTTGGATCAGCTGAACCTATTGAAGACAGGATGTCACACCATATATCGAGTCAGATGGCTTGGGTGTGTTTACTGAATATAAATTCGCTCCAATTGACTCATTTACATTCAAAAATGGTTTACATATCTTGGAAGGACTCAAACACCTTTTTTGATAACTTTGATGCTTGACAGGGAGGCAACCTAAGGGCTAACAATGCCTTCTGGTTTCACCTCCCCAAGTGCAAATCCTTAGTTCCAGCAACTCATGGGTAGTAATTAGGCTAGGGGAGATATTAAGCGGATAGGCTGTGACCCATCACCTTTACACCATATGGGCTAAGTCGCCCTGGTTATTGAGGGTACTACAGCCTTCTTGGGCCCCATTTTCTAATTCTGTAGTGGTGCTCCTTCCTGTCCAGGAATAGGGGATGATCCTCAGGACTTACACTCTCCTTAAAAGTTTTGGCTCTGCTAATGTAGTTCATGAGCGCTTTTACTGATGGAAATACAAATTTAAGATGAAAGCTATTTTATAATAACTATTACAACTCAGGTTGGCCTCATAGGTGTAGAAACCAGCGTAAGTATGAGGAATATTATATATAGGAATTGGGATCTAGGAAGGTCTGATGTCCATGTGTCATGGCTGGATGAAATATAGCAGCAGAGCTATTTTCAAGTGTTCTTTTTACCCTCTTGGCTTTCCCACATGGTCATGGGTGATAAGCAGTAAGCTAAATGGGCTTTATCCAAAGAAGATTAAGGAGAGAATTCCAGAAAACTAGCGGTAAATTAGTATCCACGTTTACTTAATATCTCTCTTGGTAGACCAAACATAAAGAACACATGCGCTACAAACATAGCTGAAGTTTTTCTTAATTGAATGTAGTATCACATGGAATGAGGAAGGAAAGTTGGTAAAGCAATTGACAACCACCATGATTGCGTCTTAGCCCTTGGTAGAAGGAAGCTCCACAATAAAAGTCAATGGAAACCAAGGTCCAGGTACCTCATCCTTTTGCAAGGAATGTATAAATCCTTTACTTCTAGACCTATATATTTTGGATTAAGCGCATACCACACAGCTGGAAATCCATGATGATATTCTTGGAGGAGACTATCCAATTGTATTATCTCTTGGCTAATTATCCACACTTTTGGACACAGGATGTCCCACTGCTGGGGGATTGTGGTGCTCCTTGATGACCAGGTCGCGAAGGGAGGGTTAACTAAACTATATCCCAAAAGAGGAAAACCATTTCTTTTAAGCCATAGTAAGTATTCTTCTGAGAGTTGTCCTGAGTCCTCATATAACTCAATATTCTCCATAGAGATTGACTGGGAGGATTTATTCTAGTCTATTAGGGCGCGTCTTGGGGTAAGCCAGTGAAGGATACCAAGAGGTGGCGAGCGTCAATATTTTTGTTGAGGAAATGATGGTGGTAAGCTTGTGAAGGCCATCCACGCTGAGTTTTAAAAAAAGGGTTTTAATTTAACATGTCTGGTAAGACACTCAAGAACCCTTTTAAAACTCGTACCAAAGTGGATATTGCATAAGTAACAAAAGTTGCAGGACTGGCTGTAGGATAGTTTTTGTGACTTTCTGTAGTACATTAAAGATTGATGGTTGGTCCTCACTGTAATCTTATATTGGGTCTCTTTAAGAAGTTATTTTGAGTAAGTCAGTGATTAGGACAAAGCTGACAGTTATTTTTCATATATTGCCTAGGGTTGTTCAGAGGAGTAAACTTATGGGAGAATAAAGTGACGTGGTGATCAACTCAATCATGATCCTGAAGAAGAACTGCACATATAGTAACTGAGGATGCATTTCAGGCCACAATAAAGGCCTAGACAAGTCTACATTCTATAGAACTTAAGCCAAGAGGAAGACCTCTTTGATGAACTCAAGAGCCTACTGACACATATTTGTCTACTTGAAGTAGCATTCATACAATTTAGATGGTTGTTAGTTTCTACCAATTGAGAAATGACAGGGGAGAACTTCTTGATAAAAGTCACAGTAATCAGGAAGCTCTTAATTGCTTTTGGGATGTTATAGTTAGGAACAATTGAATTGGTTCTAGCTTTCATGGGGGTACTTAGTAATCTTCCCTCAATAATTTTACTCAGGAAGGTAACTTCTTTTTTGAAGAATTCGCATTTAGAAGGCTTGACAAAGAGCCTGACCTTGTGGAAATCATCCATAACCGCTTTCAAATCTTACCATGTTGTTCATAATAGGGGTTAGTGTATTAGGATATCAGTGATCTAAGAAATAGTGAAAGAATACTGTAATCTCATGACATTGACATTACGTCTTTGAAAGGTCACTGGAGCGTTTTTCAATACAAAGTGCATCACCCAAAACTGAAAGTATTCTCTCCTAATTTAGATGGCCTAGAGCCACTCCTGCCCTTCCTTGACCCTCACTTGATTAGAAACGTTGACCAGGTCAAGCTTGGAGAAACATTATTTTTTGTATTTTACTGAGAGATTGATGTTTTAGAGGCAGGTAATATGATATGGAACCATCAAGTTGTTTTGGTGCCCATAGTCTACACAGGGATCAATGATACATCCTCCATTATGCAAAAACCACTGGTGAAGTGTTTGTGAGAACTTCTTAAAGACCCTGCCCTTATCTAAAATATCATCTAGACACAATACTGGAGCCTTGCCATCTTCCTCTGTGTAAAAATAAAGTGAAAAAATTCTGAACAGACCCAGATCAGGTGGAATTCTGGGTCATAGGCTGAGTGTTATGGGAACTGGGTAGATAACTCTAAGTTGAAAGTATTTTTATAGGGGTTCAACATGCTGTAAGATCTGGTGTGATGTCTGAATGGGAGGGTACGGGAGCTGCTATGGAGCCAAAGGATGTTTCCTGTGGGAGATTAGTGATAAGGGGTAACTCACCTCTGAGTTCTGCATTCTCAAAGGACAGGAAGTTTGATCCAAGTTGATGTTGACACGCTGATGTTGCAATCTTCTAACTCCAATGATTTCTTGGTATACCATGTCATTTTCTTCTGATAATTGATTTTAGAAGTAAAAGTTGTGGACATATAACAAAACATGACGTCGCATAGTATAGAATAACATTTGAGCCAAAGATACGCCTAGTACTGGGTTCCATATTCAACTCAAGTCAGGATATTATGCCACCGTGAGGTCCCTAGAACTACCAACTGCTCTGGTATATATTGTTCATTTACTTCATTTTAGTAATTCCTAATTGTAAAATCACAGGAAACAAAAAAAGCCCAAACTTGTTTTTTGATAAAGGTCATGGAGTTAATGGATTGAGGCCCACTAAGATTCAAGTATTATCTTGTTCTTTAAGAGGCGGTATAGATTATAAGTTATGTTAAAGAGTTCCCACTATGCACATCTGTTCTGGTGATAATGTGGGGTTGTTAGGGTCCAATGACGCAGTCAACTCCTTGTGTTGTGAGGAAAGTAAGGTACTCTGTTTCATGACTCAGACTGTAAGAAGGAGATTGTGAGCTAGTAGCATTTTCTGGAGACAACACTGAGATACTGGAAAATTGTTTTAAGCGTTCTTGTTGACTTGAGCCTTTGGAGTGTGGTCCTTCACTAGAATGGGACTTAAAAGGGTGTTAATGGTGCCTACAGGCAGTTTAATTGCTAAAGTTGATACTTTGGTACTTTGACGTGGGGTGGAGACAATAGTTTTTTCAAAAGGAATGTAGCTTCAAATAATGCAGGCAAGAGGTCCCAAGATGGTGGCTCTTGGAGTCTACATCCAGTGCAGCTCTGAAGGCTGAAATAGCAACATCTATGGGTAAGCAAAATGGGAGTGCTAGTCCATGAACGTCTCAATTAGTGAAGCTAAAATTTTCTATTTCTAGTACCAAGGTAAATAGATGCAACAGACATAAGGATCTAAATTCTGGAGCATGCAATTTTGAAGCCATGAGGGTAATTAAGGGATTGAAGTTCCCTGACTTATTGGTTGAGCAAAGTAATCCCCATACCCAACCTTAGGCATCTTGTCAAGAACGTCTAAGGGAAACACTTTTTTGGACATCCATAGGATATGGAGATTGAGATCCGCCTGCTGCAAAGCTAACTTTAAATTCAAATAAGGCATCTAGCACCTGATTGACACCTCTTATAGGGAACAGGGGAATATCCACAGTTTTTGAAATGTATTGATAGTAAGATTACAGTTGGCTGGAGGGTGGCTTTCTGTTATACTAGTGTCTTATCGTTGGAATTGGGAATAGAAAACTTTGACCAAACATAAAAATGGCAAGATAAGCAAGTCATGAAAGTTCATTGACAATAAATAAGCAATCATATTGCTTATGCAAACATAGGGGCTGAGATTGCTTAAATTTTGGCATAATTTCTTATGTCAGGGATGCGGTTAAGTGTGATAAAAATGAGCTTTCAATCAGAATTTCCAAAACCTAGTGGATGGCCCAGAAAGTTGTTGTCATAGCCATCTGGATGATTTCAAATATATAATTTGTGATTGACATGGGGTAGGTATTTGTTCATAATAGTATGATATGTCTTCACCACATGCCAAAGGGCTGTAATGAGGGCAACTGTGAGGTTTAATAATACAATAGACATGTTTGGAAGGGGAGAAAATGATAACAATCATCTAGGAACAGGATTAGTATCAGAAATTTAATAAACACAGTCTTGATACCAGAAATAAGTTATTGCTTAAATTAAATTGAATTCTAGTTTGGCAACATCATCCCATTGAATCAAAAGATTGTTAACTTTTGGCAATATTGATTGAATCCGCCAAGCTGGTTGCACTAGGTAAAACCCACTGATCAATGGATGAGAAATATGGTGATTACTAATCCTCAATATATACAATAAAGTATTAATATAAGGAGCTATTGCCCCACCAAAACCCAGTATATTTTATATATATAATAACGGACTGCTTCTGCTAACCCCTCTTCTTCCTTCTTCTTCTTTCCAAAAAAACCCCCTTGCTCATTCTCATGCTCAACTCTTAATCTTTAGTATTCCTAATCAGCATCTACCCTTCTTCTTAGTAAATTCCTATTTGCTATGAGTTTTTAATTGTTTCATTCTATCATCAAAGTTTCAGAAGAATTCTTTAATTTGCTAAACTATGAATACTTTGATCAATTTGCCTTGCATCCACATAATCTTCCACACAATCTTGAGGCTCACCTCAAATCTAAATTAAGATCTGCTGGAACTATAGCTTATCGTCAATTCATATCAATTTCTTGACTTTGCTCCCTTGACTTGACAAAGAGCTCCTATTGCTTGTATGCTTGGAGGAACTTTGCATAAACTCAGTTGCAAATCCAAGCGCCCGCAGGTTTTTTAATGGTGTAGGCATTTTTACTAGTCTTCTCAACTATTTCAAACAGTCTGGTCCAGATGTTAGCGAGCTTGTTCTTCCTTCCAAACCCATGTTGGTCGTGGAACAAGACAAAATATCCTACAGTAAACTGTGGGAGTCCACTACGTCTACTTTGGTCCGCCGCCTGATCACAAATCCTCTTAGCTAAGCTGGTAGGGTAAGCTTCCATTTGTAATTTTATCAGTGTGTCCATTAAGTTATTCATATAATGCTTCAGTTCTACTCTACCATTACCCTCCACACAGGAGTAAAGCAATGCAGGCGAAGCTGGATGTCTACCATAGAGCAATTGAAAAAGGACTCTTGCTGGTTGAAGAGCGGTAGCTGATATTATATGTAAAGACATTGGTGGATAAGAGGGTACTCTATTCATATAACCAATCCTTTACAAGCTTGCGGAGAATGTTCACCAAGGTTCCGTGACCTGTTCCACTATTCCGTTAGATTAGGGTGGTATGGTTTAGTCAAGACCCCACAGATTGCCATCAGTTTGTTAAACCTGGGCAGGATGTGTGACATTAAATTGGTTCTGTTGTATGTGAGGCTAAACTGTGGACAATCATATTGCTGTATGATACACTCCATGATATACTTGGTGGTGGTGACAGCCCCCAAATCATTGATCACTATTGCTGCTACTCATTGTGTCAAATGATTAATTGATACTATTATATACTTAGAGCTGTTCACGCCAGTTGGCAGAGGCCCCACCCCATTAAGAGAAATGGTATGCCATGCAAAACGAGGCTTAACCAGATGGTAGGTGGTCTTCTTGTGGAAAGGTTTACCACTTGGCACTGATGACAACAAACAACCGTCTCAAGTACATTGTAGTGCATGCTCTCCCAGTAGTGATGGGTCACATGACTCCAGCGTTTTCCGCAGCCCTCCATGACCTACTGTCCTATGTGCATCTAAGATAATTGCTGGCCTGACGGAGGGTTGCATAAAACTCAGCGTCAATTCTCCAATCCGCTTATATAATTCCTCATTGCAAAAAAGGTTTTATGTCTAAGCACATCTAGCACTTTGATCACCTTTGGCAGCTCATCATGATATTTTCTCACAATCAGTTCTCATACACGATGTCAGCCAAATCCGCCATAATTGCAACCATTAGTAATTGTGAGAGACAGTCTGCATTATGATGCTTTGTCCCTGGCCGATATTCAATCTCAAAGTCATACGCTTGGAGCTTCAGGGCCCACCACACGAGCTTCCCTTCTGGTTCCCAAAGATTCTGCAGCCAACGCAAAGAGGTATGATCAGTTACCACTTTTAATTTTACTACATGGAAGTAGACCCAGTATTGTTTATAAGCATGTATCATCACCAAGCACTCTTGCTCAGTTACAGTATAATTTTATTCATGACAATTAATGCTTTGGCTGCAAAATGCAATTGGGTGCTCCACACCTTCATCATCTTTTTGGGATAGCATGGCCCCTACAAAGGAAAGGGAAGAATCCGTTTTTATGATAAAAATTCATTATCAAAATTAGGGTATTTCAAAATGGCCGCACTAGTCAACTTGGTCTGTAGGACATCAAAAGCATTGGCATTGTTCCATCCAGTTGAAGGTGGCAAACTTCTTTAATAGCTCAAAGAGCGGTGCCCCAACACAGCTGAAGTTGGGGATGAACTGCTGGTAGTAACTGACCATCCTCAAAAACCCTGGATATCTTGCTTGTTGCCCAGCTGAGTCATTTTACATATAGTTTTCAACTTTTCTGGCTGCAGTTTAAGCCCTTTTGAGTCCACCATGAATCCAAGGTATTCCAATTTCTCCTTAAAAATGGCATTTTCGAGGCTTGAATTTGATTTTAGCAGCAGCAAGTCAGTGGAACACTTTTTCTAAGTGGTCAGGATGCTCTGTTAACATTTTCAAGAACATGTTGATATCATCAAGGTAGACTAGAACGCAGGAAAGCTTCAGGTCACCAAAGATTGTATCCATAGCATGCTGGAATGTAGCTGGGGTGTTGCACAACACTTGAGGCATATGCATGGGTTGGAACAACCCCTTCGAGGTGATAATAGTGCATTTCTCATGTTCCGCCGCTGGCAACTCAATCTTACAGTACCCCAAAATCAAGAACATGGCAAAGAAGTAGTTAGCGCATCCCAATCGATTTAAAGCGTCATCAATCAATGGAAGAGGATAGTAATCCTTCTTAAGACGCTATTAAGCTTTCAGTAGTCAATGACCACTCAGTTTGTGCCAACTTTTTTTTCTTAACAATGAGCACTGGTGGTGCCCACGGACTCTTGGACGGCTCTAACATCCCATTTTCAATAAATTTGACTACCTCATTGGAGACTAATTCCTCCACCGCCTTGGAGCACTGAATGGGCCGTGACTGAATGGGAGGGTGGTCTCATGTGTCCACCTTATGCACCACCCTTAGTGTGCACCCTCATTGTGGTCATCAGAAGCAAAAATATCTTGGTACTTTTCTAACAGGGCCATCGCCCTATCTTTCTGTTCGTCAGAAAGCCAAGTTAGGGCTTCATGCGGAACCACAGTCATTATTCCAAATAAGGTTTTTGCAGGCATACCAAGGTCCTTTTAAGACCCAGAATCATGAATATGGCGTACTTCATCAATAGGAGTCAAGTGTAAATAAGCTACCACTTGGTGCCTTTAGACTGTCATTGATTTCTTATTTAGGTTTGCTATTGATACCTTCACTTCCCCATGTCCTGGTAACAGTAGCCCTGGAGCCACATGGGGTTTGATCTGAAATTGCTGGTTGGGCCCCAAAATTTCCCCGTATAGTTCTTCAGGGACATCTATTTTGAGCTTGGTCCCTATTATGACCTGATGTCCAGAAGGTATGCTTAAAGCGCTCGCTGCCCATAGCGGAATACTGTTGTACTCATAAATCTAGCTAATAAGGGCCCTGGTCCTCCGCTTCAGCTGCTGATATTGAACAGGAATCACCCTATTGCTGTACACAATATCAATTTGTCTGAAGTGGATTGAGCACTTTGGGACTCCACTAAAGGTAATGTAAATGGGAATATGTTGGCCTAGAATACTAATGGTTTCTTCTGCTATATTGACTATGGCCCCAAATTGCCACATGAACGTGGCTCCAATCAGAATGTCATAATTGTTATTAGGCAAAACCACAGCTGGAGTGGATGCCTTAACCAACCCAAACCTCAAAGGCAATGTGCTGTAAGCACCCTCTGACACAGTGCTCCATGCCCCACAGTCCCATACACTACTTGGTGTTCCACATCAGGCTTCAGAGGAAGTCTAGCTAAGAGCTTGGTGGATATAATATTGACAGGAGCGCCAGTATCAAAGGGCGCTTGAATTTTGGTTTTTTGTACAAAAATTTCACAGTATGTATACTCCAAATATAAAAACTGTTGCTTTTTATTACATAAAAAACCAAGGGCTTCTGGCTATCCAGAAAAGTGAGAATACCAGCGCCAACGTGCAAATATTCCTGGTAAATTTTCTCTACAGAAATCTCCAATTACACCCCCTAGAGCTGCAACATGGGTTGAAGATTCACCTTCAACTGTACCATTCTGCTCAAGAATTTTCCAGACTTATGCGTTTGCATATCTCGGCGGAACTCTAAGTCTGAATTATTGGGGTCTCTCCCTTGATTTGAGGCCAACATATCATAAGGGATTTGTTGATATAATAACTCATCAGGATGAGTACTGGGACTGACACAAAGTGACTTGTGGGAATCATCAGGGGCAGTTATTTGATATAGCAGAAGTAGAGTGTCCTGTATCTACTCCATTCGACCTTTTCCCTGTTCATTCAGGGAAACTGGTACTACATGGACATTCATTTTTCCTGGACAGCTATCTGCATAATGGCCTCATTGGCTGCTTGAGAAACAAGCATTTGTAAACGGCACTTGTCTCTGCATCACACCCATAGGTTTAGGTCTGATTTAAATGATAAATTATAATTTGGCCAAGGATGAACTGGATGAGGAAAATGGGGGCAGAAAGGACTCGCCATAGAGTTAAGTGGACAGTATTCCCAACTGTATTATAACCAAGTCGTTGTTGTCCAATTTCTGATGGAGAATGGTAGAAGTTGCAGGGGCTTTACATTCCACCTTGGGAGCATTAAAAGTGACTGATATATGGCTTAAATGACTGACAATTTTTAATAGCTTCAGGTTGTCTTGAAGAATGTAAGACAGCATTATAAAGTTCTTAGTATGGCTTAACAGCTGCCATCATCGCTACGCCCACCTCCCCAATATAAAATATATTTTTCCCACCAACACATGAGCCTCAGCCATGAAATGCTCTGCAAACTCCGCCAAGGACTCATTCTTTATAAAATTTATTGTCAAAAACTCTGCCTTGCGCTGAGCCATTTTCACCACACCTCCAAACAGGTGAATTAAAGTCTCCTTCACCTCTTGATATGTTACAGTACTATTCTTAAGGTAACATGTGGCCTGGTCAGTGCTTTCTGACATCCAAGGCGGATAACAACAGTTTAGTTTACGCCAATTGGAAGCCCCTTCTACAGAAATTCAAACCACTTGAAAAACCCCATGTATGTTTCCATCATGGTTGAATGGGGACATCTTGTTACTACAGATTTATCATCCTTAACAAACTCATTTGATTTACACTCTGCACCATATATCCACTCTGTAGTGTTTCCCAATAGGTCGGCAAGTTGGGTGGTTTGGTCAACCATCAGGTGCAGTTAATGGAAGGCCTTAGCAAGCTGATCAGTTATACTTAATAATCTCTCAGAAAAGCATTTTTTGATCCTGGAGCAGTGTATCCAAGGTAAGCTTTAGTTCCACATATTAAAAACAAATCAGTAGTCTGGGGTAGTGCCCCATCAAGGTGAGTCAGCTGCGCCATGGCTTTGAAGAATATGAAACTTTTAAATTGTTGATCAATGGGCCCCCTGTAGTGAGCACCACTGTTAACTTTTTGGTGATATTGGTTGAATCCGCCAAGCTGGTTGCACTGAGTAAACCCCACTGAGCAACAAATGAGAAATATGGTGATCGCTAGTCCTCAATAAATAATAATAAAGTATTATTATAAGGAGCTATTGCCCCACAAAAACCCAGTTAATTTAATATATAATAACGGACTGCTTCTGTTAACCTCTCTTCTTCTTCTTTCCATAAAAAGACCCCCTTTTTCATTCTCACGCTCAATCCTTAATCCTTGGTATTTCTAATCAGTTTCAACCCTTCCGCTTATTAATTTACTATTTTGCTACTTAGTTTTGGGTGTTTCATTCTATCAATGAAGTTTTGGCGGAATTCCCTTGATTCACCAAACTGTAAATACTTTGATCAATTTGCCTCACGTCCACATAATTTTCCACTCAATCTTGAGGCTCACCTTAAAATCTAAATTATGATCCGCCAGAACTATAGCTTATCATCCATTCACATCAATTTCTCAGCATAGATTAAATGAGCAAATCATCCTCAACATGACCATGGACAATGTGGTTGACAGAAGGGCGTTTATCACCTAAAAGTTCTTAACCAAAAAAAATAAAAATGGTTGGCAGTATCCACTGAGAACGTGTATATCAGATATTATGGAAGTGTTTTATTACAGTAATTTAGAATATAGAATGAATTGGTGGCTAACCCTTATTGAGGGCTGCTGCCTTATATACTTGGAGAGCAGTATATAGGTTAACACAACGATGGACCTAGGAATGATAGGCAGACACTTTTTGGTTAGAGTTAACCTCGCTTCTAAAATAATTTTAGGTGCTTGTTAGAGACAAAAAACCAATAGCATTCAATCAACATATTTACAGGTAACACGTCCATGAAAATTTAGAACACTGGTGCAATCTTAGGAATCTTTGGATTTATCAGATTTTCATGGTATCATCATTTGATTCACAGTAGGTAATTTTCAAGGCGTTTCTGTTTATTAAAATTGATTGTGGGTTCAATTAGGTAACTCAATAAGGTGTATCAGGACCATCTAGTACTAAAAAAAAATAAGGTGTATCAGGATTCAAGGGGTTTAATGTACACAATCTTATGCAATCCTTAAATTTCTTTACCCTTTTTAGCACTAGTGGTGCCCAACCCAAAAGAGGGAGATGCCATGCATTTAAATAGTTTTTCCCTTTTTTGACGCGTTATTGGGATGGATATGGTTGATGACTACTTGAAGGAAGGCTCTGGGAGGTAATAACTTAGCTGGGTTAACTGGTGGGATATTAATTAGATTATATTTTCCAATAAATTCTAAAACTAGTAATTTATTTAATTTGGCGTGGATGCCAATTTATTTAGAAAATTTTCAATGATTTTAGGCTTCCAAGTGGAAATATCTTATTTAGCCTTTATGTTGATTATTTGATTAATGAATCAATAATGTCTATTTTTAATGAACAGACATCTGGAAAGTATTGGCCTGGTTGTCAATAACTTTAGTTTGCCAAAACTTGTGGGCGCAATTGTTGCAACTTTTGGACATGTTTCTGGAAGTTCTGACCAATTGCATGTCAAATGCTGAAAGTCAATAATAAAATAAGGATATTCTCTGGCAATTGAATTTGATTATTTCTAATGGGTGGGCACTAAATTGCCACTAGTCACAAATATATATATGAATATAAGATCTTATATAAAACAATACTTATTGTTGTTACTGGTTTTTCAGTAATATATCTATTTTATTATTTAAGTTTTAACTGAACCATCTTTAGATCAGATTGCATTTCTTATCCTCATACTGGAATCAATTGTATAATAAATTTATATATAATTTAATCAGGAACCTGTGTAGCTTCCAAGTTTAATATTACCTCTTTGATATCTTACAAGTCTTATCCACAAGAGTAGAGGTTGAGAGAAGGTAGATGGGCAAGATCCCTGGGGATAAAAGTGTAACCCAGAGTTTATCTACTGCATGAGCAAGGTCATCTTTTTGCACCAGGATGGACTTGGGGCCTAGTCCCCCTTTTTTGATTTGAATGGATGAAGGGACCTGTTGAGATTTAAGTCTGACCAACCATAGGATATCAACGCCAGCCATTATCCCAAATACCTTATAGACCTTTCCTTTACCCTTGTCCCACTATCTGTATCCTCCAGCAGATCAGTTGCAATTAATCCTCTATCAGATATTTTTTAAGAAAACTCTTAATTGAATCTAATTATTCTTATTAATTATTTCCTTCAATCCTTAATTTTGGAAAATCAATCCTTATCCGCTTATCAACTGAATGACCAGTTAATTAAACAAATTTCATTTCCATTGATTGTTAATTACCAAAATCATTAAGTCAAATTTTTCACAAGCATCTCCTATTGACCAATACCCTAAAGATGCCCCTGATGTTGAACAGAGGTTTATCAAGACATATCTAACGTTGGACTGGATATCATCAAGTCTCAGGCGCATTAATCCAAAGCCTAATACAGACATTAATGAAAACCACTAGAAGCTTCAGAAGCTTGTGGAAAGACTAACTTACAAGACGCCATTGTATATATTGGTTTGACCTTTTATTTAAAGGACACACATGTGGAGATGCACATTCCAGTAAATACCATTGACAATGGATCTCCAGGCTGGAAGTACCTACCAAGGCTACAACAGATTTAGGAAATTTAATTAAATTTAGGCTTATTTTTTTATTAAGATTTATATTTATTTTGATGTAAACTGTCTTCACATAGTTATACCTATGTAGTGCAATTATACTTATGCCTATCTTGCCCAATTGCAGTTCTCATTGCAACATGACCTGGACAGGTGGAGGGATTGCCCCTCAGGACTTACAGCCATTAGATTTTATGTTGACAATTCTTATAACACTACCATCTATCCCATGGGCTTTCCTAAAATATTAAGATCTCATTGGTGCACCAGCGCAGTTATTACCTTGGGGTTGGAAGTAGGCTATCTAGCTAATTGCTGAAATGGCATTAGGTATTCATAAAAAAGATGTCAATTATTTAGCCATACATAAGATCTTATATTTTCAACCTGGACAATTGTGTATATATCTAGTTGTAAATTAGAATTAGTGGACACTATGAACAGGATCATTAATTCCTATTATAGACCACTATTATTAATCCTGGGAAGTTAGTGAGCTGTCATGGGTCAATTCATTAAAATAATATAGATTGTTTACCAATGTGTAAAAAGGTTTGGTATCTTAAAACAACTTATAATCAAACAAGCTTATTGTTTGGCAACCAATTTCTGAAGTAAGCTGCTTAAGATCTGTACTATATATAACTAAGGTTTAAGTAATTATACTATTTACTTAATTATAAAAAATTTAAACTTGAAAAATATACTAAGTTCACAGTACTAGAAAAATAAAGTCAAATTTAAGTTCTATCTCTAAATCATTATTTGTATCCATATTTCATAATACTAATAAAATATAGCTGCCAATAGGTTTAGCTTATATTTCTCTATACTATTTAGTTGTCTATCACTATTACTTATGATTTGATTCTTTAACTTCTTTATGTTTATCATTGAAATTATACTACAAATTGAGAAAGAATTTAGTACTATATTATAATTGTACAAATAACCATGAACTAATAAATACCAAAAGTTACAGTATATAAAGTAACTAATAGTTTAATGCCTGAGTACTGAATGAACTTTTTACAGAATCAGTTTTTTATCCAATTAGCCATTCTCAAGTAATATCAATAGAAACTATATGTTAAATTTCTGATAGTTATAAAATAAACCAATATTTAAGGCTAAAAGGTCATATATACCTATTAGGATTGTCAGAACTTGAGGATTGAGTGTGTCTGAGTTAATTAAGGTTGCAAAACACCAGGCATTAAATAACCCTGGTTAGGATAGGACATCCATCTAAACTATTAATAATATGAACAATCCAGTATACTGTGGAAGGCCCCCAGCTAAATGTCACTCTTAGGGTGTGATAAAAGACAAATAACTGCTTTCTCTTCTAAGTCCTGGGAACAACCCCTGCAGCTAGAAAGGAAGATACTTCCCTACAGAACCAAAAAGAGGCCAAAAAAGGTGGCCCCCTCTTCAACAATGGCAATTTGGCCCATATTATGGATGAAAGGTGGGTGAAAGCCTAACTTAAGGGGTTATCCTCCAAATGCTGCACATTGTAAGTCCAGGGAAGCGCCCCCTCCACTTGGACTGGGTGGCATTCCTTTTCACCTTTAAAAAGGGTCCAAAAAGGCCAGATGCCCCTCTTGTCTCACAGGGCGACCTCACTCATGTGATAGACAAACGATGAGTAACAGCCCTCCAAAAACCCCGCCACCCATTCCAGTATTAACTTCAGTTGAATTGATGCTGCAAATTATGGGAATTTGTGCCAAGTTCTCAGAAAGCCAATATCCCCATGGACCAAAGGTTCACATGAAGTTGATGACAATTAGCCTTTGGCATCAAGGCCTGAGAGCCCAAAACCCTTAGCAGCAAAGCTGATGGGTGTGCACTTTCAGTAAATGAAGTAAAAAATGTTAAATTGTTGGCAAAGTTTGTCAATGGCATCAGGCCATTGGAAAATTTTGCCGCTAGTTTGAAATCTTCCCCAAAATCATCAAAATCTCTTTCCAATAAATCTCGCTTGGACAAACGGATGCCAGAGTGACTGGATGCAGGTGGGTTGGGCAGCCCAAACCCATTCCTGACCTCATAAGACCGCCCCTACATGGGTTGCCTTAGGAGATTCCCGCTGCCTGTTGGGTGAAACGCCATCACTCCAGTCAATGAAAATAAAGAAAATTGGCAATTTAAGAACCATACACAAACTGACAGTAACTCAGCCCACCGCTGACTCTTTTGAAGTCAGTTTATAATAAGATCATTTTCCTCTCCCTCACTCACTTGAAGTTCACCTGGTTAGGTCAAATCTTAAGAGCCCCAATCCCATTCTTTTAAAAGCTATTCCCCAATTGATTATCTAATTAAGCAGTTGTAACACACTGAGTAAATTGATAGTCAATTTTTAACTTACAATTAATTAAAAAATCTTTCTGTGCTCCTATTATTTGATTTATTTCAATTTTTTCTTTACCAAACCACCCACTACATCTCCAATGTGGCCCCATGGGCCCTATATTGACTGGGCAATCCTAGTCATGATAGTAACTTTGGTTCCTACCATAGTCAATTGGGAACATTGTAAAAAATTTCGTGGAACTCTCCCCAATTACTGAGGACACTTGCCAGCAGGATATTGGTATCCTGTGGGCCCAACTATCCCCACTCCAGGCAAGGATTCACCCCCTCGCCACTGTTTTTGTACCCAGTTCTCCTATGGAGAGCTCCAAACTACCAAATACTATCTTGCAACTCCTCACGCCAAGAGCTGCCAGGTCTGGAGTCACAACAGCCTGGTTTCTTGCTGGGTTTCTTTTTATTCTTGTGGCCCACTGGCGTTCAATTGTTACTTGTAACAATCAAGTTCATCTCAATTGTTACATTCTGACTTGGATTCAGATTTTCTGAATCTGGGTAAAATCATTTTAAAAATGCTTTTGGCTTGGTCATTTTGAGCGCTGGGTTGTGACTTGCCCGAGTTGTAGATTAGGCTTGTGCAAGCCTAATCAATGACTTGGGAGAGACCCCAAGAGGCAGCCGTTATAAGGCATTCCTGTCCATTCTGAAGTTCACTTCAGAATATTTCACCTTAGCTTTCCCTTCCTGGGGAGCATTGTCAGTTGCTCCCCAGACGAGCTCTGGTCGGCGGGCCCTTTTTATTATCCAGAATAAAAATAAAGGTTGTTTTGGGGTCAGCAAACCTTGCTTAACTGTTGGTATTTTTGGTATCCATCATGAGGAGCTTTTGCATGGTTGGGTCAGACCAACCACTACTCACCCTTGCATAACCAACTTGTAGTAGGCAATGTTTGGCGCTGTCAGTGCCCTAACATCTCCCTACTCAGTTAGGCTACTTTGGTTGCTTGTCAGTGCACCAAAGAATTATTTGTTTTATGGCAGTCAGAAACTGGGGATTATCTGGTCTGTGACATTATTCTAAAATCAAATGTGTGCTGCACGCCTCTGATCCCCAGTTCAGCCAACCTCAGTGGTCACTTAGTCTCAGTTGTCAAGGAACCAGCACCAGTGGGAGCCAGTGACTGATGGCCAACCCTAGATCTGAAGTAACCATTGGTTGAAAATCCCGGTGGGGCCTCCTGCTCACCAGGGATTCAGTTGGCACTGAGGGGACCTGTCACAGCAGGGCTCCCTCACCTACGGATGGTCCACCCAGAAAGGGGATGGCCATCCAGCCACACTGTACCGTGCACCCCTCTCATGCTTCTGTTGGAGAAAGCGCCTTCCTGGTTGGGATGGGAAGGTCATTGCCAACAGGAGCCTGGGAGGGGTGCACAACACAGCCAAGTGCTGGGCGTGCATCCTTGGGCCAGGGCTGTCCAGCCATGCTGGACTGCGCACCCCTCTTGCACTTCTTTTGGTGAAAGCGCCTTCCCAGTCAGGATGGGAAGACCATCACCAATGGGATAATGGGAGGGGGGCGCAACACAGCCACATGCTTGGCGTGCATCCTCGTGCCAGATGGGCTGATTTTGGCAGCCCAGTCCTGATTTGCCCTTGCCATTTGCATTTTCCCTCGAGGGGCCTGGAATTTATCTGGGCTAATTTTCCTTGGGATTGAGGTAACTCACCCCAGGAAGCCCTCATCATGGTGGCCTTCCACTGTGGGGCCCCTCTTCAGGGAGGAGCCCTTCTCTAGCAGGGGGTAATGTTACAATTGAGTTTGTTTTAATTGTTACATTCTGACTCAGATTTGGATTTTCTGAATCTGAGTCAAATCATTTTTAAATGTTTTTGGCTCAGTCATTTTGGGCTCTTAGTTGTGCCTTGCCTGAGTTGTACTTCCTGGGGAACATTGTCAATTGCTCCCCAGATGAGCTCTGGTCGGTGGGCCCTTTTTAATACCCAGAATAAAAATAAAGGTTGTTTGGGGTTAGCATACCTTGCTTACCTGTTGGTTTTTTTGGTATCCATTTTGAGGAGCTTTCATGTGGTTGGATCAGACCAACCACTATTGTAAGTCTCGGGGAGTGTCCTTTGGCTCTCAATTGAGCTATCTTTCTGTTCCCAAATAAGAAAACACCAAAGAGGATGGCGGTACCCCTCATCACCCAGGGCAATCTCGCCCACATAGTTGAAAATTGATGGGTGACAGCCCATCTGCTTTGATCCCACCCCCAATTCCCTCACTCACCTCAGCAGAACTGTTGTGGGGAATTAGTGAAATCTGTGCTGAGATCATCAAACTGAAATTGGTTGGATCTAATTTGGGTGGCAATCGGGCTGATGGCCAAAATTTGAATGGCTGTAAAAGTATGAAGAATGAGATATTGGCTGGATCACCTGATGGTTCCAATTTGACCCCAAAATCAGTAGAACAAATATCAGGCGCCATCGATGAGAGTTCAAAGTCCTCTGATAGTAATTCAGGCATTGCACCCAATGGGATACTATTGACCAAACAAATGGTTAAATGACCAAGCGTGGGCGGGTTGGCCATCCCAAACCCGTTCCCAACCAAATGGTCCCATCCCTATATGGGATGGCCTTGGGGGATTCCCATTGCTCATTGGGCCAAACGCCATCATGCTAACTGTCAGAAACATAATTGACCCCTGGTCCAGACGTTTGAGGTCAAACTGACAGAGATTTGGCCTGCCACCAAATTTTGCAATGTCAGTTCCCAAAGAATAAAACCCCTACTATCAACCAATTTGCCAGTTAGGCCAATTTTGTGGATCCTGACCACGCCTTATAACTACCCAATTGACCACTATTTAATCAGTTGCAAGGCACTGAGAAGATTGTTGGTCAATTTTCTTACTTTATTTCCCAAATAAAAATTTTATCAAAATCCCAAATTTTTATCTCTTTCCTTTCAACCACATTCCATATGGCATTTCCCTGGTGGTCCGCCGCTCCACACTCTGGGTGGGCCTTACCAATCCTCTTGGTTACCATGGTTCCCTCCATTGCCAAATGGGCTCAACAAGTCTGAAATTTTTGCCTCTACAACCCTGTTCTCATGACCTTCCAGCAGCAATATACAGGGATCTTATGGCCCTATGTCTGCCAACTACAAGAGAAAATTCGCCTCTCTACCACCCCCAACAAAATGGTTTTAACAACCAAGAATCTCGCAGAAACTATCCCAGTAGTTTCCACCCCTGTTACTAGAACCCCTGGGTCTGAAGTCTATTCAGTGTGGTTTGCCATCAGGATACTCTAACCCTAACATTCCGCCACCATTTCATGGTATCCTATTTCCCAGCTCCATATCAAGTTGTACAGTCAGTAATGCCACTGGCATTCTTGCTTGCTTTCTGGATGCTCACGCATCCCAACTGGCAGACTGGTCTAAACTTCTTCTGCCGTTTCCATGACATAATTGACCAACCATTTTCTCCAGCCATTTCCGCCTTGGTTTTCAAATTGGGCGCTGCAGTGGTTACCCTCTACCAGATGAACGTGCAATCAGTTTTGTGTTGTTTGTTGTTTGTTTGGTCACTTTCTGACTTTGGGAGAAGCATCTGCTCTATTTTGGGAAACTTTCTTCAAGCCACCCAAGAAGTGCAGACTGCATCTTCTTGTACTTCCTCTGACCAAGGAAAAGGATCAAGTATCCCCTCCCAAGAGATTGCAAATCAGGTTCTTGATGTTCTCGCCAAAGTACATTTGAGGATGTCAATTGCACTCAGTAATGCTTTGGCAATATCTCATGCCCAACAAAGTCTTGCATTGTTGGACGCCGTAGATGGAGATGCCCGCCATTGGGTGAGAAGTCTTTTACACTCTTCCTCACAAAAAGAAGATCTTATTCCCCTGCTGGCTGCTGTATCAGCTGCCCTAAAACCCCATGTGTCCCAATCAAATCACTTACTCAGACTACTCCTAAACATGGCTGAAGCCCCTAGTTTGGCTTCTCTGATTTCCACCTTTTGTGAGCTGGCTTCCGCGTCAGACCTATCTACCGACATGCTTCAGGAAGTCTTTAGAGCGAGTTTGAATTCAGTTTCCGCTCACCACGTGGCCTGGTCTACCATTCAGGAATCAGTGGATCAGATATATGCCACCGCAACTACTATCAAAGCGTTACCTCGCCACGTTTCCCCATATCAGAAGGGAAACTTTATGATAGGATTTCCTAACAAAGATGTAGATGATGCGCCTGATCTAGAGTAGCTGTTGAAGTGGATCCCAACCCCTCCATAACCCCCGAGTCTGAATTGCCACTTCTGGAGTCAACTATGAATGACTCTGTTCAAGCCCAGATGGAAGAAATGATTTCTCCCACACTTGTACTCCCAATTTTCGCCCCAGCTAAAAACCCTGACCCTGGGTTTGACATACCCACTATCTCTTCAGTCATTCTTGAGTCAGCTGAATCTCCAAATAAACAGAATTCTTCTTATTTCCTTGTCCCTATGAGAATCAGTGTCAGTCCTCATCATGTATCCTTTAAAGCTCTGGTGGATACCGGAGCAGCAGGGAACTTCATGAGCGTCAAGTTGGCACAACAATTAAAATTGGAAATGGATGTGGGCGCCTCAGTAATGGTGGCCTCATCTGCTTACCAGTCTTTGTATGTTGTTCACCAGCCGTTACACTTCTCAATCCACCAATATAACTTCTGCAATCAGTTTTTGGCCATGCCAAACCTGGTATTCCTGGTGATTTTGGGTGTGGGATGGTGGCGTCAACAACATGTGAAGATTCACTTAAAGTCTAATACATTGTCATTTACCAATGATGATTCAGAGGGAGAGTTTTTTTTGATCAACACCCTCAAAAAAATACAAGGAACCAGCTCTATCACTACCTTACTTACCTCCGCGGGCATCCCAGCAAAATCCCTGAAAGCTTAATGCAATATCAGGAAATCTTCAATATGGAAAAAGTGTACCATCTGCCAAAACATTCCAGGTATGATTGTGGATTTTGAACAACCTTGAAATTGTTGAACATCAACTGCCCGCTGTATCCTCATACAGCGGAGGAAGAGGCCACACTCAATACCTGGTTGGATGATATATTAAAAAAAGGCTGGTTGTTCAAAGAAACCTCTCCCGTCATCTCCCCTATCGTATTTGCAAGAAAATCAGATGGATCACTCCATCCTTGCGTAGATTATGGTCACCTGAACAAAATATCAGTTACAGATCCCTACCCATTGCCCTTAGAACAGACAATCTGTCAGGTGATTACCAAATCCCATGTTTTTTTAATTGGATCTGGTGAACGCTTTCAATCAGATTTGAGTGATGGAAGGACAAGAATGGCTGACTGCAATCTTAATGAGGCGAGGCATTTTTCAATTTCGTGTAATGCCCTTTGGGCTGAAAAATGCTCCCGCTATATTTCAACAAATGATCAATAATGCGTTAGGGGATCTCCGGTTCTCCTGCGCTATTGCTTATATCAATGATATCCTAGTCCATTCCCCAACTCCCGAACAATATGCTATCAACTTAGAAGCAGTGGTGGTTGCTTTGTGTAAAGCAGGCCTGTTCCTCAAAGCTTCCAAGTGCGAGTTTTACAAGGAAGAGGTTACATTTCTCAGAAACTTTGTACTTAAAGAAGGTGTCACCATCCCCCCAACAAATTAGATGCAATCTGAGAATGGCCAACCCCAACTACACAGAAGCAGCTTCGAAGTTTCTTGGGTACTATCATTTTCTTAAAGAAATTTTCCCTCACACTTTCCCAGTTGGCCGCCCCACTCCATCCCCTCACAGGGAAAAACGTACCATTTTGTTGGACCCCCAAATGCCAGCAGGCGTTTAAATCAATAAAGGAAGTATCTGTGTCTCCTCCCATTTGAAACATGCTGATTTTACCAAACTGTATATCATCACATGTGATGCTTTGTCAGTAGCTGTAGGCGCGGTGCTGCTTCAGGACCATAATGGTCTCAAACATCTGGTCACTTATTTCTCCCAAAAATTCACCACTACGGAGCAGTCCTGGGCCATTTATGACAAGGAACTGGCTGCTGTTGCATGGGCATTAACTCATTGGTGGTACCTGTTGCAGGGTGCTCATCATGAGTTAACAGTTTGCACAGATCACCAAGCTCTCTTGTATTTTCACAAACCCCAAAAATTGGCACACCAGCAATCCCAAACCTATCAGGACCTGTGCAGTTTTAACTTCAAATATGAATTTGTCAAAGGTGCGCTAAATGTCCTTCCTGATTTCCTAGGCCGTAGTCCCGCTCACTGTCCCTCAGAACCTGAGGAAGAGGATCTCGTTACCATGATTCCTGCCACTCAAATTCTGTCAATCGCTCTTCCATTGTTTCCTCCACCACATTGTCACCCAACGATCTGTTATTGGCCCAGGTGTTAGCCAGTCAAATGGCCTGCCCTGAGGGTGTGGAGTTGATCAAACACTTGACTCACTCGAGTCCCAAACACTCCCTATATTCTTTAGAAGAAGGTCTCATTTACTTTCATTCTCATGTTTGGGTTCCCCCTCTGTGACGGTTGAGGTCTATCCTCAGCATCACATTGCCCTGATCTTTGGTAAGACAGGGCAGGCTGTGTCTGTATGTATGGAGGAGGAGGAGGCGTTGGTTCTGGCAAGGACACCTAAGGGGCTGGAGCTTGGAGTAGGCCAAGGAGCAAGATGGGCGTCCAAGTTGGAACAAAACGGAAAACGAGTAAAATGGGTAGTTTTGAGATTCGATTTGGATTTGAATCGAGAATGGAATGAAACAGGTGCTTGGGAGTTTCGCGGTTCAATTGGGATTCGAAATGGAACTGGCGTGGAACCGTTGAGGATCAGAACTGGCACAGAACCATTGAGTAAAGATTTCGCGATCCTGCTGTAAAGTTTACACCAATCATCATTCAAATTGGCAATGGCACCATAAGCTTATATTATATTTTATTTTAGCTTTTAGCATGGGTATATAGGGAAGGAACTAGGAACTGGAGGCTCCTCAGTTCTGTTTTCTATCAACTTGGCTAAATATTAAATAAAAGAACCTAAAATTCATATGTTTATAATTTGGGTATATTTTAAAGATATTGCCTAACTGCAGCCATGTTTGGCTTAAATCAACAAGAATTGGACTTTGAGAGTGAGCTTGGGAGGGCTATTGCCTCCTCTATACCTTGTCTTGGAGTCAAGGCATGTTGCTGGGGTTAAGTATACTTGCAACTGTCTTCCAGGGGGTGCTTGTCCAATTTTGTAGCACGCGCACCAGGAGAGTAGTATCAGGAGTCCTGTCAGCCCTATGGTCTTTAACACGGATCCTGTTGCCCAACTCATTCGTGGCTCATTGGAAGGAGCCAGTGCGTTACATTAAACAGAACTCATTTACTTTCCTGTCGTTGTGGTGGCAAGCAAAAGAGGTTCCAGAAGAAGTTGTGTTTCCAATGTGGTATAATCATACTGCAACACTCTTGATGGTGATATTCTCCACCGCCTTTTTGCTTCATGAATTATACTGGGTTCTAGAGTGTGTGTCCCGGGATGGTGGGAAAGTGGTAGGGCCTGGGAAGGACAAAGGAAGAATTCCCACAGTTTTAAAATTGGAAGACTTGGAACTGATCCACCAGACGTTTAGCTGGGTTCAGTTTCAGAAATGTTTGACAAAGGCAGCGGGTGGAGAGGATTCGTTTGCCTTGCAGTTAAGTCAGGTTCTGTTGGCACTTCCAGTAAAGCAGTCAAACTGGGTGCGAGAACTTTTAGAAGAGCAGTCAAGGTTACCCATATCGGTGGAGGAATGTCTGTATTGGATTGACCGTGCAGCATGTCCAGATGAGGCGCAGGATTCGGCCTGGGCGGCGTTACTGCAGTGTGGTCAAGGGAAGAAGTCAGTGGAGGAGTATGACCAGATGTTCCGCGCATTGGCAAGAGCAGCAAAGGCACCTGAGTCTCAGCTTCCGCGCATGTTTCACCAAAACTTGCAAGCTGATTTATTATTGGCAATGGCGGCGGTGAAACCTGCAGCGACGTTGGAGAAAGAGGTGGGTTTAGCCTTGCAGGTAGAGCGACAGTTGAGTTTGGTACGGGCCCATCAGGAATTTGTGCGACCCCCAGGGGGATTCCAAGGACAGAGTGGTGGAAGAAGGGCAGGTTCAGAGCCCATATATGGTTCTAAGGGGTTTAGCTATGTGGAGGAAGGAAAGAAGAGTCAAGGAAATCCTGAGGGTATGGTTGAGGTGCGGGAGACAGGGGATTCCCATCGAGATTACCGCTCAGGATCCTGAGGCTCAGAATAGAAAGGCTCCTTATAATTTTCGCAAGAAGCCAGTGAATCCGGTACCTCAAAACAAACCGCTTACTTCATCTTATCCTTATCTGATTTTGCCCATCAATGTGCTTGTGGGGGATGAAGGAAGGGATTGCGGTGAAGTTCTAGCTTTGATTGACACTGGAGCTGGGGAAAATTATGTTGAGGAGAAGTGGGCAAGAAGCCCAGGATTGTTATTACAGAAGGATGGATGGGTAACGTTGGCAGACACCTCCAAAAAACGGCGTTATGGCGAGTGCAGGCCAAGGTCCTGTTGAGGCAAGGCCCGGAGGTATTCAGGGAGGAGTTTCATGCTGTAGCTCACCTGCCACATTCAGTGGTGCTGGGGATGAGATGGCGGCACCATTTCTGCCCACAGTTTGATATGAAGAGAGAGAGGGTTCTGTTGTCGCCTAGAGGTCAGGGGACGTGTGAATGGACGTTTCAGTCCCAAGGTTCATTGGTGAAGCACATGGGTGGAATCACCTCAAGTGTGCCAGTGGAAGGATTGCCGAGGGAGTATCAGGATTTTGCGGAGGTGTTTGAGCCTAAAGGTGATGCGCCTTTTTCGCCTACAGGGGATTTTGCATTTGGATTCCAGTTCAAGGAAGGCTCTGAGTTACCAAAGGGCTGTCCAGTCTATCCGTTGAATCCACGGGCCTGAGAGGCATTGGAGGATTATGTCCATAAGATGCTGGATATGGGTTTGATTGTGCCTTCCAAGTCGCCAGTGGTTTCGCCAGTCCTGTTGGTTCCCAAGTCAGGGGGAGTTACGTCCTTGTGTTGATTTCCAACGCCTTAATGAGGTGAC
The DNA here is from genome assembly GCA_022478985.1 of Massospora cicadina. Lineage (NCBI taxonomy): Eukaryota > Fungi > Entomophthoromycota > Entomophthoromycetes > Entomophthorales > Entomophthoraceae > Massospora > Massospora cicadina. The sequence goes on along the minus strand of JAKSZP010009571.1, from coordinate 13,910 downwards.
GGAACCTGACCCCTATCCAATGCCACTCATGGAGAACATTCTGCCCATGATCTCCGGGTGTGGGGTGTTCACCAAATTGGATTTGGTGGACGCTTTCAATCAAATTCCTGTTCACCCTGAGCACCAGCGGTATACGGCATTGAAATGTCATCTGGGAAACTTTGAGTACAGGGTTATGCCATTTGGGCTATGCAATGCCCCTGCAGTTTTCCAGCGCATGATTGATCATGTATTGGGGGACTTAGTGGGTAGGTGTTGTGTTGCTTATATGGATGACATCCTGGTGTTTTCCAGATCGGCACAGGACCATGTGAGGGATGTGAGAAGTGTGTTAGAGGTGGTTAGGAACGCGGGCTTGAAGTTGAAGCCGTCCAAGTGCGAGTTCAATAAGGAATTGGTGTCCTTCCTAGGGAACGTGGTCCTCCAAGAAGGGATAGCGATCTGTCCTGATAAGTTGCGGGAGGTGCGGGAATGGAAGGTTCCTGGGAATAGGACTGAAGTGAAAAGCTTTTTGGGGGTGGTAAATTTCATGCGGAGGTTTTCTAGGGATCTGGCCCAATGGGCTGTGCCGTTGACAAGACTAATGGGAGATGTGCCGTTCACCTGGGGGGAGGCTGAGGAGAGGGTATTTCAGCAAGTGAAGACGAGTCTGCTGACAGCCCCAGTTTTGGCACACCCTGACCCAAACAAACCATTCATGGTAGAGACAGACGCGTCAAATTTTGCACTTGGAGCTGTGTTGTTGCAGGAGGGTAAGGATGGGGTTGAACATCCTGTCTGTTACTTCAGTTGGAAGATGGCACCAGCTGAAACCAACTATCCAGTTTATGTTAAGGAACTTTTGGCAATAGTTGCAGCTTTAGGGGAGTGGCAACACCACCTATTGTATGCCAGGCACCCAGTTGTCATCTGAACGGACCATCGAGCCTTAGAATACTATAAGTCCCCACGCCTGATGAACCAGAGGCAGGCCCGGTGGCACTTAGAGTTGGTTCAATATGACTTGCGGATTGAATACAAGCCGGGAAAACAAAATATCTTGCCAGATTTATTGAGCCATGATTCTGGACTGGTGTTTTCCGATGAGGAGTTGAGGAAGTTCAATACATCCATGATGTTGCCACAGAACCTGTTTGCAACGATCCAGGGCTGGAGAGAAGGAATGGCAGGAAGAATCTGGACTGCACAGCAAAGATGTGAGCTGGGCCAACGGATAAGAGAAGAGACAGGAGAAGGTGAGGCAAGCAGGGGGCATGCAGGATTCTCAGTTTGGGGTGGTATCATATGCCATGAGGGAAGGATTTGGGTCCCTGTGAAGAGTCTGCAACAAGAGGTAATGGCAGCTAATCACGACCATCCTCTGGCAGGTCATCCCGGTCAAGAGAAGACGTTAGATCTTGTTTGCTGTCACTATTCGTGGAGAGGTGTGGGTGCGGTGGTGTGGAAGTATGTTTCGCGTTGTGTGGTTTGCGCCAGGGCAAAGGCTCAACGGGTGGCACTGGGGGGAAATTGAAGTCGCTTCAAATTCCTTCTAGGCCATGATCCTCAGTGAGTGTGGACTTCATCACAGGACTGCCCAAGTCACAGGGGATGGATGCCTTGATGGTGGTGGTGGATCGCCTGACTAAATATGCAGAGTTTTTCCCTTGTCAGTCAACCATTTCTGCAAAGGTGGCAGGACAGATTTTTGTAAATGAGGTTTTCTCCAGACATGGGGTGCCTGAAGAGATTGTGTCGGATTGTGGTCCACAATTTACATCTAAATTTTGGCTCCACATGTTGGGGAATCTAAAGATCAAGGCTTGTCATTTGTCAGCATACCATCCTCAGTCAGACGGCCAAACTGAGAGAGTAAATCAGATATTGGAGCAATATTTGAGGTGCTATGTCTCAGGGCGTCAGGATGACTGGGTATATTGGGTGAAGCTGGCTCAATTTGCTTATAACAATCATAAGCATTCATCCACGGGTATGACCCCGTTTTTTGCAAATCACGGCCAACATCCAGAGGGTATGGGGCCCAGGGAGCAAGGTTGGAATCCAGCGGCAGATGAGCTGTCACAAGATACCCAGGACACCCTGGAGCTCCTGAAGAAGAATTTGGCGGTGGCGGTCGCGGCTCAGAAGAGGAAGGCGGATCAGCATAGATCTGAAGGTAGAGCTTTCAAGAGAGGTGATTGGGTCTTGGTGAATGCTCAGAACTATGCCTTGCCTGTAAGGAGCCGGAAATTGGGGCCGGTGGCGTTGGGCCCATACCAGGTAGTGAGGGCGGTGAACAAGGTGGCATTTGAGCTGAAGCTCCCAGAAGGGTCAAGAGCCCATCCGGTGTTGCATGTATCGCAGCTCAAGCCATTCTTTGGCCAGCCACCTGAAAGGGCTTCTCCTTTATTTCCAGCTGGAGGAGGAGCCAAAGAGTATGAAGTTGAGGAGATTCTCGACACCAAAGTGGTGCAAGGACATCGTTCATTCTTGGTACGTTGGGTGGGTCATCCTATTGAGGAGTCCACATGGCAGTCAGCTAGGGATTGTGCCCGATGTCCTTAAAAAATCCAAGAGTTCTTCCTGTCTAGGGGGGTGATGTGACAGTTGAGGTCTATCCTCAGCATCACATTGCCCTGATCTTTGGTAAGACAGGGCAGGCTGTGTCTGTATGTATGGAGGAGGAGGGGGCGTTGGTTCTGGCAAGGACGCCTAAGGAGCTGGAGCTTGGAGTAGGCCAAGGAGCAAGATGGGCGTCCAAGTTGGAACAAAACGGAAAACGAGTAAAATGGGTAGTTTTGAGATTCGATTTGGATTTGTATTGAGAATGGAATGAAACAGGTGCTTGGGAGTTTTGCAGTTCGATTGGGATTCGAAATGGAACTGGCGCGGAACCATTGAGGATCAGAGCTGGCACAGAACCATTGAGTAAAGATTCTGAGATCCTGCTGTAAAGTTTACACCAATCATCATTCAAATTGGCAATGGCACCATAAGCTTATATTATATTTTATTTTAGCTTTTAGCATGGGTATATAGGGAAGGAACTGGGAGCTGGAGGCTCCTCAGTTCTGTTTTCTATCAACTTGGCTAAATATTAAATAAAAGAACCTAAAATTCATATATTTATAATTTGAGTTTATTTTAAAGATATTGCCTAACTGCAGCCATGTTTGGCTTAAATCAACAAGAATTGGACTTTGAGAGTGAGCTTGGGAGGGCTATTGCCTCCCTCTATACCTTGTCTTGGAGTCAAGGCATGTTGCTGGGGTTAAGTATACTTGCAACTGTCTTCCAGGGGGTGCTTGTCCAATTTTGTAGCACGCGCACCAGGAGAGTAGTATCAGGAGTCCTGTCAGCCCTATGGTCTTTAACATGGATCCTGTTGCCCAACTCATTTGTGGCTCATTGGAAGGAGCCAGTGCGTTACACCCTCCTTCCGCCTGAACATATTCCGCACACACCATGATCCCCCCACAGTCAGACACCCCAGTAACAAGAAATGCTTCAACTTGATCAAGCGAACCTTTAATTGGGAAGGACTGACCAAAGAGGTTCCAGCTTGGATTGCCAATTGTGTTATTTGTGCTGGGGCCAAGTCAGACCATTCTGGAAAAAACAGTCTTCTTCACCCTTTACAACAGGTGGAAGGTCCATGGACCTTGGTGTCCATAGATTTCATTGTCAACCTCCCCTGCTCTAATGGCTTCACAGCGGTAATGGTAGTGGTAGTTCACTTTACCAAATTTTCCCTGTTTATTCCTTGTACTTCTGCAATTACGTCAGAAGAAATGGCGCGTCTATTTTGTTTGACATGTGTTTTCAATGTTTAGTCTTCCCCAGGAAATCGTTAGTGACAGGGGTACTCAGTTTACTGCCCAGTTTTGGAGTGAACTCTTGTCAATCCTTAAGATAACCCCCTGTTGATATACGGCATATCACCCCCAGTCTGACAGCCAGACCGAGTGGGTTAACCAAGTTCTCAAACAGTACCTGCATTGTTATGCTGTAGCAGTGCAGGATACCTGGGCTGATGACCTTCTTCTTGCCCAATTTGCATACAATAATGGGACTCACGCTTCCACAGGTTTTTCACCATATGAAGCAACGTTGGGTTATAACCCATCATTCTCAGTCAGAGCATGCTTGCGACCAGAAGTGCAAGCTGCCGCAGATCATGCTGCCCATATTCGATTGACCCAAGCTTTCAGTGCGGGAACACCTCACTAAAGCCATCAATGACTATAAGTGATTTGCGGATTGCAAGTGCCTTCCAGGTCATGACTTTATGGTAGGTTCTTATGTCATGCTCAATACTCACCATTTGTGAATCCAACCCCCTTCCCACAAATTTGCCAGCAAGCGTTCAAATCCCCACTTAGTGGAGGAGGTATTGGGTAATGGGGCATTCCGGTTGAAGCTTCCCGCACATTGGAAGCAACACCCAGTTTTCCATGTATCCCAGCTGTCATTCTTTAAGGGTGTAATTCCCATGAACCTAGAACCAATTGTCGTCAATAATGAGGAGGAAGCTGAAGTGGAGGCCATCCTGGCATCTTGGAAGTTGCGACGATCAGTTCAATATCTTGTGGCCTGGAAAGGATATCCAGCTTACAAAAACAGTTGGGTCAAGGTGCACGATTGCACAAATTGTATGGACCTGGTTGACGCTTTCCACACATCCCACCCTGAGGCTCCCCGCCCACTTCAGAAGGCCATGACAATTATGGCTATCAAGTTACCCAAAGTGCATAAGAATGTGGCTCTGGTGCAGTTTCCCGGTGGGGGGGCCATCCCTCTGGAAAAAGGAAAGGGTAATGTAAGTCTCAGGGAGTGTCCTTTAGCTCTCAATCGAGCTATCTTTCCATTCCCAAATAAGAAAACACCAAAGAGGATGGCGGTACCCCTCATCACCCAGGGCGATCTCACCCACATAGTTGATGAGTGATGGGTGACAGCCCATCTGCTTTGGATCCCACCCCCAATTCCCTCACTCACCTCAGCAGAACTGTTGCAGGGAATTAGTGAAATCTGTGCTGAGATCATCAAACTGAAATTGGTCAGATTTAATTTGGGTGGCAATCAGGCTGATGGCCAAAATTTGAATGGCTGTAAAAGTATGAAGAATGAGATATTGGCTGGATCGCCTGACAGTTCCAATTTGACCCCTAAATCAGTAGAACAAATATTGGGCACCATCGATGAGAGTTTGAAGTCCTCTGATAGTAATTTAAGTGTTGCGCCCAATGGGATACTATCAACTTAATAAATGGTTAAATGACTGAGCGCGGGTGGGTTGGCCATCCTGAACCCGTTCCCAACCAAATGGTCCCATCCCTATATGTGATGGCCTTGGGGGATTCCCATTTCTCATTGGTCCAAACGCCGTCGTGCTAACCATCAGAAACATAATTGACCCCTGGTCCAGACGTTTGAGGTCAAACTGACAGAGACTTGGCCTGCCACCATTTTTGCAATGTCAGTTCCCAAAGAATAAAACCCCTACTATCAACCAATTTGCCAGTTAGGCCAAATTTGTGGATTCTGACCACGCCTTATCACTACCCAATTGACCACTATTTAATCAGTTGCAAGGCACCGAGAAGATTGTTGGTCAATTTTCTTACTTTATTTCCCAAATAAAAATTTTATCAAAACCCCCAAATTTTTATCTCCTTCCTTTTGACCACATTCCATATGGCATTTCCCTGGTGGTCCACCGCTCCATACTCTGGGTGGTCCTTACCAATTCTCTTGGTTACCATGGTTCCCTCCACTGCCAATTGGGCTCAACAAGTCTGAAATTTTTGGCTCTACAACCCTGTTATCATAACCTTCCAGCAGCAATATACAGAGATCTTATGGCCCTATGTCTGCCAACTACAAGAGAAAATTCGCCTCTCTACCACCCCCAACAAAATGGTTTTAACCCTCAAGAATCTCACATAAACTATTCCAGTAGTTTCCACCCCTGTTACTAGAACCCCTGGGTCTGAAGTCTATTCAGTGTGGTTTGCCGTTGGGATACTCCTAACCCTGACATTCTGCCACCATTTCATGGTATCCTATTTCCCAGCTCCATATCAAGTCATACAGTTGGCAATGCCTCTGGCATTCTGGCTTGCTTTCTGGATGCTCACACATCCTGACTGGCAGGCCGTCTCAACTTCTTCTGCCATTTCCATGACAACTATTTAACCCTTGCATAACCAACTCATAGTAGGCAATGTTTGGTGCTGTCGAAGACCCAAACCTCTCCCTGCTCAGTTAAGCTACTTTGGTTGCTTGTTGTTGAACCAAAGAATTATTTTTTATGGCGGTCAGAAACTGGGAATTTTCTGGTCTGACATTGCTCATCTCTCCATGCATGTCAACTTCATTCAAGTGACAATGCCTCTAGCATTCTGGCTTGCCTTTTGGGTGCTTCTGCATCCTGACTGGCAGGACAGTCTAAACCTTATCTGCCATCTCCCTGACACACACCGCCAAGGAGTTGGTGGAAAGAATTAAGGGGCTGTATGGAAAAGTATTGGCAGACAGAGGTTCCCATCAGCAGGCAGTTTTCTTGCTTCTAGGGTGTCAAGTAATTTGTAATAAGGGTTGAGTCCCTTTAAAGGTCAGAGACCAGAATCAAATGCCAGCAAATTGTTTGATGAAAATTCAGGCTCAAAAGTTAATTTCCACCTTTTAACTTATGCGTTGGTATGGTAAGCCCCCAACAGGTGTGAGCATATTGAACCCATTCAATTTAAGTTGGTATTTGCCATAATGTCCCTGGCTGTCAGGATGTGGGGGATGGAATCCCACCATCCCTTAGTTGAGGCAGGTCCACAAAGCTTCTGGTAGGTGATACCCTGTGGGTCATAACAACCTACAACAGATTTTCTGAAAATAGAAATGATAGCTTTATTAAGATAAGGACTCAAAGTATTTATAATACTTCAAGGCTAAAAGTGAGAGGGAGAGAACTTGGGAAAAGCAGGGGTGGGAGCTAGGTGATAATTGCTTAGGTCAAGGAATTCTTGGAATCAAAAGTCAATATACTAATAATAATAATTTATAGTAACTAATAATGCAAGGTTGAATTATTCTCAGCTCAGGATCATTGGTAATACTCAAACTCAAAATACTATTGGGGATTATTTCTGATAGTTTAAAATGGTGATTATAAGTGGCAGACCCATTATTGCTTGCTCAAGTTATCAGAACTCTTAGCATAATTGCTTGAACAGCCTAAAATGACTATTTGATTGGAATTCAGCATTGAAATTTCATTTTGCCACAAATCCAATTGAGTTATGTAATTATTTCAATACCCTTGGATTTAGTCAACAGTGTTGAGTCAGAACTAAAAATTTATAAATTAATATTTAAATAATGTTGAGGTTAATTCCTGGCACTTCAAATTAGGCTCAACTCAAGTTAATGGGGAGCCCAATTTGGCATTTGTTAATAGTTGACCATTAGCAAGATGAGACCTCTAGGAAGAGGCTTTACCTAAAAAGGGCAAATCCTGACACTGGATGTGGGCGTGTCCCATGGAATAGCCATTTTGTCATTATGGCCACATTTGGATAACAAAAAAAACAGTAACATTTTTGGCAGTGATCTAAATGGAGGGTGTAGTAATCTGTTTGCATTTCTCAATTTTATTTTTATTAAAATTTGACAGTGTGTTTGATCTGTAGTTCTCCATCTGTGTTGTAATTTGGTGTCCAATGCACACCCTCATTATTCCCATCATGGCTATAAGGCAGTAGTACCCAAAAAGTTCTGCTGTCATTCCATTTTCTTTTTCTCACTTTTCCTTTTTTATCAAATAAATTTCTTAGCTTTCAATTATATTATTAAATTAAGAATTTTGCATTATCAATCTTTCAGATATGTGTTCTAATTTTAGGATTATCTGGCTAGTGGCAGCATTTTCCCTACTCACTTTACACCAAAAATTGTTGATGGCTGTACCAGTGGTATTCTGACTGTTGCTGTGGATGATACTTCATCCTGAGTGGCAGTGCGGTCTTGTATATATCAGCAAGATTCATGATCTCTCATGCCTCAAAGTTCAGCAAAGACAAAAAGCTTATCTGGAATCTAAGTAAATCACCACTGGACCTCAGGAGACTATCATTTTTCCACTGAGACTGAGTAAATTGAAATATCATGATCCTTGGTTCAGAAAAGGCTTTCTTAGATGCCACGCCCCTAGGAAGCTATACAATTTGGGTGCTTTGTGATATAAAGTATATCTTATGTTTTTTTCTTAGTTATCCAATATATCCTACTTTTAAAAACTAACTTACTATAAATGATTTCCCTACATTTTAAAAATCTTCCTACTTCTAAAGACAAACTTACATCTAAGGAAGAATAAATCAGAGGTTAACTGCAAACTCAGATCTTACCATTTAGTTATTGGCACCTTGCATAATAAAACAGATTAAGCACAAGAAAAGATATAAAGCTTGCTTAATCCATCCAGCCCTGTCCACATTTGCAATGCTCAACAAAGATCATTGGTATTTTTCAGTATATTTTATATTACCTCAGTGTCTACTGAATTTTACCTGATTCCCAATTTATATAACTTTATATGATTAAAAAAGACAAACTTTTAACATGATATATAATAATATACTTTCAATAAAAGCAGAGTTAAAGGTAAACTCTAGTTATATAGTACATTTATATCATTTTGTAAAGTAAGAACTGACTGTATGATGCTATTTATCATGCTTAGCCACACTATATTTTCTTTGTAAACAAAATGGCATATAACATATTGAGTACGTCAATGGATGCTTTGATATATGGTAAGATATTCTTTATTTATACTCTAAAACAATTAAGTTATAGAACACTGAAGCAGTTTAGCTAGACGCCATTACTTTATAATCACATACTTTGCAATTTACTCAAATTAAATGATATAATAGTTTTTACACTAAAACTAATAATTTTTCACTAGCATCTAGTTAAATTTGCAGCACAATAGCTTATACTTAATTTTTTTACTTAGCTTTTTTGGTAATATAAGTAAACCTATCATGATGCAAATAAAAAATTATTTCACGTGACATATTTGAAGTTATTAATACATTTTCAGCCATATGAAATTTAAATTAAATAGTATGTCTAATAATTACATTTTCTCTGTGTATTTATTAAGATTAAAACAAGGCTCAGTTAAAGGATGATCAAGCTTAATTATTTGATGCTCTCAGCACAAAATATACCAGATAATGAAGTTATATCGCATATTTATAAATTTTAATAAATTACAATGTTTGCTTCTAACATAATAAAGCTTTTTGATAAGCATTCCTAAAATCTAGGAGTTGATAAACCCAAAAACATAAATATCATTAATTATAATTTTGGTAGATAGCAAAACATCATTTGCTTATAGAAAATCTAGGATTGTACAAAATTAAGTGACTAATAGAAAGTATGTTAAGTATAAGGTAGTTGACACTTCTTTATAGCTATTCGATATCAACTAAGTTTATACTTCTGCACGTAGTCGCAATGATTCATCCCTCAAGGCTTCAAGATAGGCAAGCAGATTCTCGGGTTTGTGATCAGGCATCATCCCATGGCCCAAGTTCGCAATGAGAGGCTGAGTTTTGGTTGAAAACTTATCAAGCATGATGCGGGCATAATCTTTAATAATTTCCTTCTTTGCAAAAAGCACACACGGGTCCAAGTTTCCTTGCAGTGTGTGCCCTTTCTTTCCGACTGCTTCTACAGCATAGCTGGGTTCCACAGTCATATCAAGGGAAATCACCTCAAAAACGGTTTGATCTCCAAGTTTAGGAAGGGCATAATGTGCACCCTTGGCAAACAGGATCATGGGTATCTCGTAACCTAATTCTTTAGTAATGCGTTTAACTTCTTGGCCAATTTTAAGTAGGTAGGGGTAGGAAAACTTGTAAAAGTCATCGGGGGCTAGTTCGCCAGCCCAAGAGTCAAACAACTGAAGCATCTGTGCCCCCGCCTTAACTTGGCCCACCATATAAGCGATAACCACGTCAGTGATCCGCTTGAGAAGAGCATGGCTAGCTTCAGCGTGATTGAAGAGCCACTTCTTCGCCTCAACGTGATTTGTGCCACTCTTTCCCTCAATCATATATGACGCCAGTGTCCATGGCGCGCCGGAGAAGCCAATCAGCGGTACCCTTCCGTTTAATGATTTTCTCGTCAAGGTAATCGCATCAAAGACGTATTTGAGGCTCTTGTTTACGTCAACATTTTTAAAAAGCTTTTTTCCAATATCTTCAGGACACGTTAAACGATCTTCAAAATGGATCCCGTATCCAGCTCTAATTTCGAATGGTAATCCCATCGCTTCACACACAACAAGAATGTCGGAAAATATGATCGCTGCGTCAAGAAGCCCATCATAACGGTCAATAGGCTGAAGTGTCACCAGACAGGCCAGCTCAGGGGTACGGCAAACTGTATTAAAATCATACTTGGCTCGTACCTCGCGAAACTCTGCAAAGGAGAATGTCAGCAGTAACATATCATAAAAGACGGCCTTAAAAGTTCAGAAAAATTCCAATCAAAATGATAAAATCTTACACTAGATGCGAAAATTTACCGGGAAGATAGCGCCCGGCCTGACGCATAATCCACACAGGTACACGTTCAGTTATCTCTCCACGAGCGGCACGCAAAATAAGATCATTCTTGAGTGGAGGAAAAATCTGAATCCTTTAGCATAGCTTCCGTACTAAAAACATGTTAATATACATGGAAAGCTTTAAAAAGAGATCTTTGATGAATTCCACTTCATTCGGGAACATATAAGCTAACAAAAACTTTAAAGAAGAAGCTGAAGAATAAAATACTATGATGTAACAAGGCAAAGAGTTTATAGTAATAAATGCTAATCATTCTAAAACGAGACCCGGGTTTATTTATAATTATACAAATTAAAGCTCAACAAAGAGTAAATAAAATTAACTTTAGATAGCTAATTAGGCAGATATATAAATCAAGTTTTACCTTATGGTAAAAAGCTTAGTGCATGAATACGTCTTACGGCTGGACGTTGTTCGAAAGTTCCTTTGCCATTTCATTTATCATCAGGCTGTGATGTCATCATTGCATTTTATCATTTAACTTCTAAAAGCAAGATAACTGGGATAGTTAGATTACTTAAGTAATTGGTTGGATTAGCCTATATTAAATTGTGAGCAACAGCAAAGATGGCTGATAGAGAGATTCGAAATTTATATAAATTAATCTAGAAACCAGTCAGCATTTAGTTGAAAGTAATTTAAGAAATCATCTATCTACTTAACCCTTTCAATGATTTGACGTATATATGCGTCCAAAAACTGAGGGGTATGTAAATCTAAAAATGCATATGCGTCCAAAAATGAGATTTACATATATTTATTTCAAAATTCATCGAATATTCATGTTACGAACAAGGGCCAAAATGATTACAATAAAAAAGGCACTAAAAAGTATGAAATAGTCAAGAAATTATGCTCCTCAATAAAACCCTTTTTGAAGTTGGTGCCATATTTTAAACTGAATTATAGAATTTTGCTCACAAATACAAATTATATCTTATGCCTGGATTGGGTCCAAGTGTAAACTATAAGTAACTTAGAATATACTAGCCGATTTACCCGTGCTTCGCTACCGTGTCTATAAAATTTCAGATTTTCAATTTATTAATTTTAGATTTTATATTATAAATAAACAATAGCCACTCAGCCAAATCTAATTGCCCAATCGAATCAAACAAAAAACACCAACCACTCAGGTAAACCTAACTGAACTTATCAAAACAACCAATAAATAATCACCCCTCAAAACTAAACTGTGTCCTATCGATTCGAACAAAAGCCATCAACCACTCGGCCAAACAAAAAAACCTATCAAATCAATCAAATAGCAATTTACTGCTACCCAAAACATCTCTTTATACTTAAAATCATTGAGTATGTGACATGTCTTCCAAACTATTAAATCAACTTCACTTAACTTGCTAAAAATATTTTAATAATTAGGTGAACCAAATTAGGCAGGTTTTTAAAATATATAAACCTAACATCTAGAAACCCGTGCTTTGCTACAGTATTTAGTTTATCAGATGATAAGCTCATATTGTAGCCTATAGGCTGTGCCAGCACTACTCTCGAGCCACTCAGACTAACAGCTTCGCTGTTGCCCTCGTGGCCGGTGAGCTGATTTCCTAACTACTTAATCTACTTAAACTCTAATACTGATTTTTGTTGAGTTTCAGGTGAGCAATTTGGTGAATTATTAGATAATATTTGCCAATTCTCACCAACTCACCCAAATAGATTGAACCTATCATACTTAATAGTTTCAGATTCGATCTTATTTGCCAATTCTCACCCACTCACCCAAATAGATTAAACTTATCAGACTCAATTAGCTTCAGGTGAGCAATATAAGTTTTGGGGAATATCCCCTGGCTGTTAATGGGGCCATTTTCCCATTCCCAAGTAAGAAGACATTGAAGAGGATGGTGGTACCTCTTGTTACTCAGGGTGATCTTACTCACATAGTAGATGAGTGGTGGGTAACAGCTCTTCATCTTTGGATCCCACCCCCAGCACCCACACTCACCTCAGAAGAACTGTTATGAGGAATTAGTGAAATCTGCACTGAGATTGTCAAATTGAAATCAGTCAGATCTAATTTGAGTGGCAATCTGGCCAATGCTTGGATCCCAAATGGCCAGAAAGGCATGAAGGCTGAGGTATTAGCCAGAATAGCTGAAGGTTCCAATTTAATTAAAATATCAATTGAATAAATTACCTCCCTATCAAAGTTATCAAGGATCATCCTTGATAGCCAGGCTATAGCATCAGATGCCATCAACGAGGGTTCAAAGTCCCCTGTTGACAATTTGGGTGTTTCAGCCAATATGATACCACTGACTGAATGAACAGCCCAGCGACCAAGCGTGGGCAGGTTAGGCATTCTGAACCTGTTCCCAACCAAATGGACCCACCCCTATGTAGGGTGGCCTTGGGGGTTTCTATTGCTCATTGGGCTAAATGCTATTGCACCAACCATCAGAAATATAGCTGAACCTCAGTTCAGATATTTGAGGTCAAACTGACAGCAACTCAGCCCGCTGCCAGATTTTTTGATGTCAGTTCCCAAGAAATAAACCTGCCTATTTCCAAATAATTTGCTGGCTAGGTCAAAAATGAGGGTCCTGATCCCAGTTTGTCACTACCCCAATCAACCACTATTTAATCAGTTGCATAGCACTGAGAAAATTATTGGTCAATTTTCTTCCTTTTCCTTCAATAAAAAATTTTGCCAAAAATCAAAACAATCTTCCTATTGTATTACTCCTTCTGACTGCATCCCTGATGGCGTTTCCCTGGTGGCCTGTCAGTCAGTATACTGGATGGGCCCTACCAGTACTTATGGTCACTATGGCCCCCTCCATCATTGATTGGATTCAGCAGGTCTGATATTTTTAGCTATATAACCCTATTAACATGAGCTTCTGGCAACAGTATACAGGAATCTTGTGGCCATATGTCCACCAATTGCAAGAGAGAATCTGCCTCCTTGTCTACCTGGTTAAAATAACCCCATATACTGATGAACTTATTGAGACTATCTCTGTGATCCCACCCCCTGCAGCATGACCCCCTGGGTCAGGAGTGGGCTCATTGTAGTTTATTGTAGGATCATACTTACTGTTGTGTTACACCAACAATTCATCATTTCCCAATTTCTGGCTCCATATCAACTTATTCATTTGCAATGCCTCTGTAATTCTGGCTTTCTTTTTGGGTGCTTACACATCCTGACTGACAGGCCTGTCTAAACTTCTTCTGCTGTTTCCATGACATAATCAGCCAACCATTATTTAAGCCACTTCCACCTTGTTCTTTGAACTGGGTGCTGCAGTTGTTACC
>JAKSZP010009570.1:0-90873 GCA_022478985.1 Massospora cicadina | reverse complement strand
TTGTACCTTACCAAGGATTAGAAACAAGTAAATCAAATAAGTATACAGAAGCATCTTAACTTTATTGACTGAAAGGAATGATTTTAGAAATATTCAGCTTATATTCACTTTTCAGACTAATTGAACTAGCTTTTGGGCTTACTTGATTCTTATCTTTCTTTAGATCCTTTAGGATCTTCCTTTCTTAGATAACCAAAGCTTTAACTAGTAGTCAACTGCCTAGTTTGGACTACTAAGACCTGGCCCCAGGTATTCCGATGTTCAATTTGATTTGATTTAATTCAATAGGCTTGATTCAACTTGTTTGACTCATCTGACTTGTTATTCGTTTGCTATGTGATTTTGCTATCATCTTTGATTGTTTAAACTGATTAATTATCATATATTTCACTAATAAGAACTGATGTATCAGGGATATCTTTCATGTCAGGCTTTGCACTGACACCCATGGCATCATTCTCATATGGAACCTTGTGTGGCGCCTGAAATACTTATACCAGGGCATGGGGAAATTAATTTCCTATTAGCAAATTTGACCAGCTGAATTATTAAGGTCAAGAAATATCAAGTGGTTACATTCATGCATCTGTTTCCAAGGGATAAATTAAAATCAGCCATTGAATTTGGCGATTTATCTGAGCTAGGCTTACCAAACAAAACCCTTGGGGCACATACTGTAATCCCTTTAGAATCATTTATCAGATTATCAGAACAACAGAAGGATGAAGCACTAGAGTTGCTTAAACAATATTCCGAAATTTTCGCCAAAGATGATCAAGATTTAGGTTGTGCAAATGGAGTCCAGCATTTTGTTGACACTGGGGACCATGCCCCTATTAGAATGATGCCAATTCAGCGCCCCAGGGCTAGTGATTAATAGTCAGAGAAGAGCTAGAAAAATTGCTAAAAAGCGGAATGATTGTACCATCTAAGAGCCATGGGCCAGTTCAGTTTTAATCATTAAAAAGATGGTAGCAATTGAGTTTGTTATTGATTATCGACGCCTAAATGCCATTACAAAAAAGTATTCCTATCTGTTGCCTAGAATTGATGATGCTTTGGATCATCTGGAAGGGGCGAAATACTTTACTTCTATGGACCTTATCTCAGGGTATTATCAAATTGAACTGCCTCAAAAGGAGTAGGAGAAGTGCGCAATGATTGCTACTCAAGTTCTGTTTCAACCAATGCGCATGCCACAAGGGCTGTGCAATGCGCCAGCAACTTTTCAACGAGTGATGGACACAATTTTGGGGTGTCTTAAATTATCCTGCATACTGGTTTATTTGGATGATATCAATATCTTTTCATGAACGTTTTCCAAACATTCAGAGCACCTTGAACAAGTGTTTGAATGACTGTTGAAGGCTAATCTGAAGCTAAAACCTAGAAAATGTCAATTCTTTAAAGAACAATTGAAATATCTCAGGTTTGTTATTGATGTTAAAGGCTTGCGGCCTCAACATCAAAAGGTGGAGGCAATTAACAAGATGCAAACTCCAATGAGTATGAGGGATGTTCAAGTGTTCTTAGGCATGGTAGGGTACTATTGAAGATTTATAGAAGGGTTTGCAAGGATTGCTGAGCCCCTATTCCATTTGCTGCAAGGAGAAGTTCAATTTTTCTGGGTAAAAGAGTGCCAACAGGCCTTTGAGGCTTTGAAAACAAGAATGAGCTCCGCGCCTATCCTTCAATATCCCAATTTCAGCGGGCCTTTTATCATACAAACTGATGCCTCATTGACTGTGATTTGGGGTGTGCTATCTCAGATTGGGGAGGATGATGAGGAGCATCCGTCACTTATTGCAGCAGGATGCTGAATAAGCATGAGCATAATTATACTGTGACCAAACAAGAGTGTTTAGCCATCATCTACGCATGTAAACAATTTTAGGTTTGCATTCATAGCACCAAGTTTCAAGTAATTTCAGATAACAGCTCATTAAGATGGCTCCACAACCTCAAGGAACCTGAGGGATGATTAGCCCGCTGGGCTTTAAAATTACAAGCGTATGAAAATTAAATTATTCATAGAGCTGGAGCAGCCCATCAAAATGCAGATGTATTATCAAAACTTCCTATTGTAGCTGTTCTGAGCAGTTTGGCCAATAAACTTCATGAAAAGATGATTATTTAGAAATATGAAGATGAGCCAACTGAAGTGAAAAAAGCAATTGAAAAAGCATTAACCAACACTGAATAATAGAATGGAGTTTTATAAAAGCTCAGGCCTGATGGGCAGCGTCAAATTTTCCCAAAACCTTCTGACTAAATAAAAAATTATTACACAAGCGCACAAGGCCATAGGGCATGGAGGATTAACCAAAATGCTAGAATTGATTTGGTCAAATTACTACTGGGATTCAATGCAACTCAATATTCAAGATGTACTTAACAAATTTCATTCTTGCCAAATTACAAAACCTGTGAAGTCAGATGTAAAGTATTGTTTAATCAAACCTGACTGGGCTTGGCATACTGTATCAATAGATGTAGTTGGCCCTTTGCCTGTGAGCAGCCTAGGCAACAAATACATAATTGTTGCTATTGACCATCTAATGAAATGGGTGAAAGTAAAAGCAATTTGAGATGTCAGGGCCTTAACTACTGCCAAGTTCATTATGTATAATATAATTTACAAGCACGGATGCCCACAGAAGATCTTGATGGATAATGGCACAAATTTTACTGCTCAAATGGTACAACGGCTAAATGAGTTGATTTCCATCAAGGGAGTGTTGTCAACACCATACCATCCTGAGACTAATGGTATGTTAGAGTGAGTGAATGGCACTCTAGTCAGCATTTTATGTAAAAACGCAGCCTTAGCGCCTTCACAATGGGCTACCTCCATTAGTGCTACTGTGTTTGTGTACAATATTGGATACCACAGCAGTATAGGCCACTCTCCATTTTGACTTCTGTATGGTAGACAGCCAGCTCTTCCTCCATTATTATATTCAGTACTCAGTTCAACTGAAGCATTTGCCCAAACAATTATGTTGAGAAGCTAGCAAAGACCTTAATCAAGTTGCAATCTGAAGCTTACCAAAATGTAATTAGTCAAAAAACTAATCAGAAGAGCTATGATGACACCAAACAAGCTGCAGTGACTAAAATTAAAGAGGGAGACTTAGTAGTTTATTGTGATACTCATAGCGCAGCCACATGCACAAGCTTGCCTTGCTTTGGAAAGATCCATTTATTGTATTGGAGAAATCATATTAAAGATGTATATACCATAAAGGATCAAGGCGGCTGGGTTGTGAATCAAGTACACGCTAAGTTCCTTTGTCCATATTGTAAATAATAATAATAATTATAAAGTAAAAAGAAAAATTAAAATAAGAGAAAGGTATAAGAAATAATGTATAATAATATTGATAATAATAAAATATTAAGAATATAGAAAAGTTAAGAAATAAGTAAAATATAAATATTTATTCAAAAATGTGGCCTTGTCATTGTTGAAAATAGGAAACTCATCTTTGGGAGGGGGAGAAGAGTGAAATTGAAGCCAAGGGGGTCAGTTCAAGTTCACCAAAGATTGCTAGAGCCTCAGCAGGCGTAGAAGAAATAAGGGCAAAATGTATGAACTAACTGTGGCATTCAGCTATTAAAGTAGCATTCTATTCTAAAGATTGAAAAAATTGGATGTTGTGACCAAGAGAAAACGAATACCTCCACTTTTATCCAGTCAAGGATGGGGAAGTGTTAAATGGGTGACTGGATTTAAATCGTTGGTAATTATAAATTGAAATTATCCTAAGTATATCTGAACTTGGGATTTGTGGCCTAGCGATTCCACTTAATAATATTTGACTATGATGACACAAGCACAGGGGCTTTGTTGGTTTATTTGAACCTAAAATAAAAGCTGACTAAATAACTCATGCATGTAGGCTTTGTTGGTCTATGTCAAAATTAGTTTTTAATGTTGATTAACTTTTTGATCAAATTAATTACTAATTAGTGGTATGAATCACCTTGGTATGTGCTGCCAATTGCTTGAGATGAGTATCAGTTCAGCTATTTGCAGACGCGTTAGAAACGCTGTCTTGAGTATATTTCCAAGTTTGAGACTGACTCTGAGACATTTGAGATGTCTCAAGTTAAATGGATTGTAGATCCTCAAATTAACTCGTTACTTTCTCTGGCCAAGTGCCATTGAAATTGAGGCGTCATGGGTAAGATGTGGTAAAAATTGAACCCTATAAATTATCCCAAGTTCAAACTAATAAAATATAATCAAATATTGACCATCAAATATTACTACAGTTCTATAGTTTAATTTATAGGCTTTTTGTATTAGTGCTTTACATTGTATTAAGTTGAGGATTTACTTGGGATTAGGAAGATCAGGGCAGCATGCCATTGTCTACGTAGCAACAGAAGAATACAGCCTCAAGTGTGATTACTAAGGAGTTATATATTAACTATAGTCACTGTCCAGTCTATTGTTTTCATACAATAGATGTTCAAAACTCCGCCTTACCACATAAGAAGAACCATCCATCCTTAATAGACCAAAAATTCAACAATGGGAACCTCAACAACATTACTGTACCAGACCTCCATCCCATCCTTTGGATTCTCAGATTGCGCGCTATGTGGAGAAGGCTAAGGTCTTCTCCAAGCTGGATTGCCATAATGCATTCAATCAGATTTGGACTAAAAAGAGTCAAGAGTGACTAACTGCATTCCATACCAGAGAAAAGATTTTTCGGTTTTGGGTCATGCCCTTTGGTCTTAAGAATGCCCCTGCTATCTTTTAACGCCACATTGATGCAGCGTTGAGGGACTTGTTAGTGGTATTTGAGGTTGCCTACATGGATGATATCCTGGTGTTTTCCACTGATTCAGAATCCCATGCAGTACAACTTTGGCAAGTGGTGGAGAGATTAAAGGCAGTCAGCCTTAAGCTGAAGTTTAGCAAGTGTGAATTTTTCAAGTCCCAGATCACTTTTCTGGGCAACGTCATGTTTGACCAAGAACACAAAATAACTCCAGACAAGGAGAAGGCTATTTGTAAGTGGACCACCCCCACCTCAGTCAAGGAATTGAGGAGCTTTTTGGGGAAGTGTACGTTCCTCAAGAAGTTCACACCCAATCTTTCTGAGGTGGCAGCACCCTTATATAAGGCTAGCAGTGCTAAGGTGCTTCAGTGGTCCCCCATTTTGGAGGATGCTTTCCAAGCGGTGAAGTGCACCCTGTTGTCCACGTCTGTTCTTCACCATGTTGACCATCAAAGGAGTTCATTGTGTCTACTGATGCCTCCAACTTTGCCATAGTGGCCGCCTTGTTACAAGTAGATGAAGATAGGATAGAGAATCCAGTGGGATATTTTACTAGGAAAATGTCCTTGCCAGAGTTGAATTACGCCGTTTATGACAATGAGTTACTAGCAGTGGTGGAGGTGCTGACTTATTGGCGTCACCACTTGCATGGCTCCTCCCAACCTTTCCATGTACGTACAGATCACCGTGCCTTTCTTTACTACTGCACCCCTCATGTCCTAACTCCACGGCAGACCCATTGGCATGAGACCCTTACTCAATTTGCCTTTTCTTATGAGTTAACCAAGGGCAAGGATAATGGTTTAGCAGATGCTTTAAGCTGCAACCCTGCTTTAGCTCCTGATCCAAAGGGGGTAGAAGTTCATAACACACAGGTGATGATTCCACCAAATAAAATTGTGTCTCAACTTCCCTCTCCCCCAGCCAATAAGCCAGCGCTTGCACCTCTGGAAAATGTGAAGGAATATAGTATGTTCAGAAAGGTATTCCTTTCTCAGCCGCTATCAGCTAAATATGCTATAAAACTGCAAAGAGCGCTTTGAATAAAGAGGATCTATCCAGGGGCTATCACATAGAGGATGAGATGGTGTGGTTTCAGGGGCTCCTATGGGTTCCTGATGGACTACTGCACCTGGAAAATTATCTGGGACCATCATGATGGACTCACCGTTGGTCATCCTGGTAAAGCAAAAACATTGAAGTTAATATGATGCATGTACAATTAGAAGGGCTTGCCTGCTCAGGCAGGGCGGTATTGTAAAAAGTGCCTGATCTGCAATCAATGAAACCCAATTGGCAACCTTTAGCGGGGTTGTTGGTACCAGTCCAAAAGGATGAAGGGCCCTGGACTTCCCTATTGGTGGATTTCATTGTGGAGTACCTGCCTCTGATGGTTATGATGCCATCATGGTGGTGGTGGACCATTTTATGAAGTTCGCTCACTTTATTCCTTGCAGAATGACAATAACCGCGGCTGAGATGGCTAGGATTTTTTTCATTCATGTGTTTGCACTCCATGAGGTTTCCCAAGAGATAAACAGTGACCGGGGACCCCAGTTTACCTCCATCTTTTGGGAAGAGTTGTGTAAGACTCTTCAGATTCACCCCTGCCATTCAATTGCCTATCACCTCAATCATATGGGTAGACTGAACGAGTGAACTAGTGCTTAAAACAGTTTCTGCAGTGTTACACTGCCACAGATCATTTAGATTGGGTTTCTCATCTTCCTATAGCCCAATTTAGTTACAACAACACTTTGCATCCTTCTATTGGTTGTTTTCTTTTTTTCACCAACCATGGCTTTAACCCCACCTTTAACATGGAGCCCATCTGTGGTTCTAAGGTTGAAGTGGTGGTGGACTTTTCCAAGGCTATCAAGGAGGTCCACCAGGGGTTTCAGAATTTTGGAGGTAGCAATACAAGTTTATAAGGAGAACGCTGATAGTAAGCGCCAAGTGGGTCCAGAGTATAAGGAAGGGTATCCCATGGTTCTTGATGCTTTTAACATCCCTATCAAGCAGCCATGCAAGAAGCTGGGACCAAAGAGGATTGGCCCTTACCGCGTTGTTAGAAAGGTGGGCCATACCTCATACCAGCTAGATCTTCCCTCTTCATTTTGGACCTTCTCTGTCTTTCATGAGATCAAATTGACATTTTTTGAGGGCCCCCACCAGAGACTCCTGAGTCCTATCTCATGGATGGGGCGCCAGAGTGGAAAGTGAAAGAAATAGTAGCCTCCCGCCATATTAAAAGAAAGCTTGAGTACCTGGTATCTTGAAAGGGTTTGATGCTGCAGAAAACAGTTGGTTTTCCAGCACACGACTGTGTGCATGCCCAAGATCTTATTGAAGCCTTCCACAAGCATTTCCCCCAGGCTGCTGGATCTCAATCCAAACCGACCATTGCCACCATGAAGTTGGCCTCAGCCCACAAGAACTTTTCCCTTGTGCAAGCCCCTGGAGGAGAGGGTAATGTCATGGTTAAATGACATGATATGGGTACCAACCTTAAGGATAAGGCTGGGTGACAGGAGGTCCAGAAGGTGAAGCTTCAGGACCTCCCTTACCTCAGGCATACACTAGACCAACGCTGGGTACAAGCCAAATTTGTCCAAGTTGGTATTAGTGAAGTGCAGAACGCCCAGCCTCTTTTGTCAGCACAGGCATTAAAATGAACAGTTTATTTGATTAACAACGATGATGCTATTCAGTTGTTTGAGGAACAGGGGTTTGAAACCCATTCCATTTAAAAAGCTACACGTTTGGGTCAGATCCAAATATAATTGATTACTCAAGTGAAGTTGGTTTTGGTATATTCTACCAATTTGGATGATAGTGTTTGCTTACTGGTGAATCTGTGCTTGGGCCCACTTCAGAAAACCCCAAATTTCCCCAATAAAGTTTAAATCTATTTTCCATGACCAACATTCCTTGTTGGTTGACTTTCCTAATAAACCTTTCCCATTTTCCCATTTTTTCTTATGTTATCCCTAGTGATCCTGTGTGCAGTTCTCTTCATGGAAGTCTCATGCTACATTAACCAATCTATTTTAAATGCAATTTAATTTTTAACTAGTGCACCGTTGGGTTGACCAGGTTCCCTCCAATCTGGGATATTTACCCCTTTTCTCTTTGTGCACTACGTCACTTTTAGTGGGCTGTTTATTATCATGATCGCACTTTTCTTCTGAAGTTATTATTACTTCAGCACCCTCTGCTGAGCTCTAGTAGCTTTTGAACTAATGGCTGGTTCCCTGGTGTTGGCCTTGTGCACCGTGCACTACCACACTGGGAATTGGAGAGTTATAGACATTCTTCTTACAATTTGATTTGTTCATTATCTTAAATCTCAACAAAGGTATTGAGTCTTTAGAAGCTAACTACAAATACAAATAAAAACCATAGATGGGGAATGAGGTTTTTAGAAGTGGATAGTAAACTTTGATGAAAAAAAATAAAATAAAAAAGAAAATGGTTCTTTTTATTGAAATTTGTTTAGCACCCCCACCTTTTATAGCAAAAAATAACAAATGTGAAGCTGGTGTTTCCCTCTAAATACCACATCTAAACTACAATCTATAGAGCATAGAGTAATAAAAAACTCAAATTGCTTTATAAAAAATCCTCAAAAAACTTATTTTTGCATTGGAAAATAACAAGCCTATTGATGATGCAATTATCATAAACTGTGTATGCTAGAGGTAGCAAAGGTGTGGGAAAGTCATGTAGCAAATTAACAATACAGAACTGTTTATAAAAGCTTGCTTCTCTGAATGTACTATTGTAAACAAATTAGTGTACTGCTACAATGTGAAAATTGTTGGAACCTGTTAGAGTCAACAGGAAAAATAGATTAACATTTCACTCAATGAATTTATAAGCGTTAATGAGAGCACCTTTTTAAAAAATTTGAGAAAAAAAGAACCTCCTTTAAAAAAATCTCTAAAAAGTATGAAATAATTGAGAAATAAGCTTACTCAATAAAACCCTTTTTTGAAGTCGGCGCCATATTTTAAACTGAATTATAGAATTTTGCTCATAAATACAAATCATATCTTATGTCTGGATTGAGTCCAAGTGTAAACTATAAGCAACTTAGAATATATAGTACTGAGTATATAAATTATAAATAATTATTATAAGTCAGTTAAAATATGGCGCCAACCATAAAAAAGGGTTTTATTGAGTAAGCTTAATTTCTCAATTATTTCATACTTTTTAGAGTTTTCTAAAGGATGTTCTTTTTTCCCAAAAAATTTTTTTTGAGAAGGTTCATTTTTCCCAAAAAAAAACTTTACCCCAGCTCTTTTCCCCTCAAAAAAATTAGTGCATTTTTAAAAGTGGCTCTTTTTCCTACTTCTATTAAATACTAGCCGATTTACCCGTGCTTCGCTATGGTATCTATAAAATTAAAGATTTTCAATTTATTAATTTAGATTTTATTTATAGATAAACAAAATCTCTCAGCCAAATTTAATTGCTCAATCGAAACAACCAAAAACCACCAACCACTCAGGTAAACCTAACTGAACTTATCAAAACAACCAATAACTAATCACCCCTCAAAACTAAACTGTGTCCTATCGATTCGAACAAAAGCCATCAACCACTCGGCCAAACAAAATAAACCTATCCAATCAATCAAATAACACCAAACTGCTACCCAAAACATCTCTATATATTTAAAATCATCGTGTATGTGACATATCTTCCAAACTACTAAATCAACTTCTACTTAACTTGCCAAAAGTATTTTATTAATTAGGTGAACCAAATTAGGCAAGTTTTTAAAATATATAAACCTAACATCCAAATACTCGTGCTTCGCTACGGTATTTAGTTTATCAGATAAGCTCACATTGTAGCCTATAGGCTGTGCCAGCACTACTCTCGAGCCACTCGGACTAACAGCTTCACTGTTGCCCTCATGACTGGTGAGCTGATTATCCTAACTACTTAATCTACTTAAACTCTAATACAAATTTTTGTTGAGTTTCAGGTGAGCAATTTGGTGAATTATGATAATTTTTGCCAATTTTCACCCACTCACCCAAATAAATTAAACTTATTAGACTTGATTAGCTTCAGATGACAGATGTGAATTATTCAATGATATTTGTCGATTCTAACCCACTCACCCAAATATATTGACCCTATCAAACTCGAAGGTTTCAGATGTCAGTCAGTCAGTGAATGTGTTTTATTAAGTAGATAACTTTTTATTTTTTAATGAAAATTAAATATCCAGGTTAAAGTGCTCATGGACCCTCCTCCTGTCCACCTATATCCAAAATTTTAAAACTCTACATGCTGTAATTTTTGCTGGCATCACACGTGCATAAACACTTGCTTCTATTATTATAGACTACTAAAATACAAACCTGCCAAACCTATCTCAAGAGTTAAATTGCTATTCAGTAGGATGTTAACTTATACAGATATCAAAATACTTTAGAATTTACTGTAGGTTAGACTATACCAACAGAGCTCAAGTTGGCTTTGTCCCACTCTGTTGAATTTTAAGATAGCAACTTACCCTTGCTTTGCTATAGTACTATCTTCGACGTTTATTTATCAGATGATTTCTAATTGTTTAAGCTTTGGATATTAGTAGATGGCCATGGATAAGTTTAGAAATCATCAAACCTATCGAATATTGATTAACCGCCAACCTCTTAACATAGCAAAAGCAATGAACCTATCAAAGCAACTAAAAACTACAAACCACCTACCAAAACCTATGAGCCTGTCGAATTAACTAAACCATTAACCACTTACCTTAAACTATTAAGCTCATCGAATCAACCTAGATCCACCAACCACCACTCAACCAAAACCGATTTTTGAACTTTAAATCAACCAAAAACTACAACCCGCTTATCGAAACCTATGAACCTATCGAATTAAACGAATAAAACCAAAACGCCCACCCGAAGTAATATACGATTGCCATTAGAAACGTATACTTTTTTCATTCTTATATATAACTTTTATAAAAAATTCTATAATCTTACTTTGAAAAATAGCCTATGACCGTTCCCTAAATTTATAGTTTTTTTGTGCCAAGTTTGGTGATTTTTAGTTCATTCTTTCAAGAGATAATGTGTTTTCCACATATATACAAACATACATACAGACATATATATATATACATACATACTCCCTGCCTTTATTTTTTGTGTCGATAAGAAGGGTCCCATGGTCCCCTTATCTTGAATAAAACATACATACATACATATGCCATTTGATGTTCTCGACTGGGTGGATGAGAACAATGATCCACATGGAGTAGATCCAGTGTTCAAATGGGATGATTTTTTTAATCCTCCCTCTGAATCAGCTCCTCAGCATCATTTCAGCCCAAAAAAAGGCTTCCCCCAATACAAACCACTTTTCAAAATGAAAACTGAAGTAGCGGATGCCCCCAATAATACCCTGTTACAACGTAGTGTTCAATTTACATTGGGCCCATTGAAAAACAGTTTTCCTGGGCCAAAATTTCCAGATAATTTTCCCTTTGCTGCCAAACAAGAGATCATTGTGATGGGCCATAAGGCTATTAAATCATCTATGCAAGCAGCTCAAATGTGTGGCTTAAACAGTGGTAAATCAACTGAAGAAAAAACTGATTTTGCCCACCTGCCAAGTTTTCTCCTGCATGAGGAGAATAACTTGACTGATTATATTGATGCTTTGAATACAGCAGATATTATTGATGAGTCTAATACAACTCTCTTTAATCTCCAACCATATTCAGGTGATACACCTACACCATTTTTACCTGCTCTGGTGCAATCCCTCAAACACCCAATTTGCCCCCCTTCCCCCTCAGCTATGCTAGGCTAGGGTAACCTAGTCTAGCATGCTAGAAGGTTAAATCAGGTTTTTTTGGCAATTTTGCTCTGTTTTTATCCTGCCTTTTATTTTTATATTGATAAGTAGGGTCCCATGGTCCCTTATCTTGAATAAAACATACATACATATGACTTTTTTTCTCTTGCACCACTCAGTTTTTTGAATTTCTGAAGTCAAATTGGTTGAATCAGTCAGAAAAGTTTAATAAAAATTTAATTTTATTTTAAATGTCAAGTTGCCAGCAGTCAACATCTGAGTTGCCTGCTTCAGCACTGGCTGCTGTTCCCACCTGGGGAAGTGAGCCAGCACCGTCGAGCATCTTTTGCTTGGCGCCCAAACAGTCATGGGTAGGGTCCAGCCCTCCCAATTTGGTGGGAGCAATTTGTCCCACTGAAGGACCTCATCACCTATCTGGCACAAACCCAGGTGGTGCCACAAAGCCCTCTGGTGCTCCCTCGGAGCAACATGCACTTCAGCCTTCATGTCAAGTATGGCATGTTATTCCCATATACAGACACAAAAATCATTGAAGAAGTTTTAACAGTGATGAAGCCCACAGGCTTCATCAATTTTTGCCCCTATAAGGGGTACTTTGATTTAGGCTTCACTTGTGAAGCTGATGCAGTGATGGCAGCGACAATACCTCTTTTATTTAAAAAAACATCCCTGCCTACCACTTGAACCTGTTTTCCCGCTGACACCACTCTCATGGTGCAGTTTGCGGGTTTACCCACCCACCTCCCTCCTGCTGTACTCCACCAAGAATTGGTGGAAGGGTTGGCTGTTTATGGCTCAGACCCTGTTTTGCAGTTTGTGGTCCCAAATGGGGCAAAACATCTTGCTGTGCCTCATGCATTTGTGACAATTTGCCCTGTAAACTGCAAAATCACTCAAGTGATTCCGCCTCAATCTTTTCTAAAATTGGCCCCCAACCACCATTTTTAGGCCCACGTCAAAGGTGGGCGGGCAGTTTGCCCTTCTTGTTTTGGTCTGGACCATTTCAAAAGGAAGTGTCCTGCCATTATGGAGGTTGGGGGCTCAGCCCTCACCTCCTCAGCTGCTGCCAGTTTTTTAGCTGCTTCAGCTAAAATTTTTGTGTGGGGTGCAATCCTTCTGTCCCCTCCCTTGAGACCACTGGGTGTGGCTGAAGCAAATTTAGCCAATAAAAAATCAATGAATTATAGAGCCAAAACAAGTGTTTTGGCTCAATTGGCACTGAAGGCCAAATTTTCCAAACTTACCACTTCTATGAACTAATCTTCTGTTGCTGGGCCAATTATGCCCAATCTAAACCCATTTGACATTCTCAACTGGGTGGATGAGAATGATGATCCACATGGAGTAGATCTGGTGTTCAAATGGAATGATTTTTTAAATCCTCCCTCTGAATCAGCTCCTCAGCATCATTTCAGCCCAAAAAAAGGCTTCCCCAATACAAACCACTTTTCAAAATGGCAACTGAAGTAGCGGATGCCCCCAATAATACCCTGTTACAACATAGTGTTCAATTTACATTGGGCCCATTGAAAAACAGTTTTCCTGGGCCAAAATTTCCAGATAATTTTCCCTTTGCTGCCAAACAAAGGATCATTGTGATGGTCTATAAGGCTATTAAATCATCTATGCAAGCAGCTCAAATGTGTGGCTTAAACAGTGGTAAATCAACTGAAGAAAAAACTGATTTTGCCCACCTGCCAAGTTTTCTCCTACATGAGGAGAATAACTTGACTGATTATATTGATGCTTTGAATACAGCAGATATTATTGATGAGTCTAATACAACTCTCTTTAATCTCCAACCACATTCAGGTGATACACCTACACCATTTTTACCTGCTCTGGTGCAATCCCTCAAACACCCAATTTGCCCCCCTTCCCCCTCAGCTATGCTAGGCTAGGGGGAACCTAGTCTAGCATGCTAGAGGTTAAATAAGGGTTTTTTAGCAATTTTGCTCCATTTTTTACCCTGCCTTTTATTTTTATGTCAATAAGAAGGGTCCCATGGTCCCCTTATCTTGAATAAAACATACATACATACATACAAGGGTGGTTAGCTGAGCAGGTAAAACTGCTTCCACCCCTAGTGCAGGTTTTGAGTTCAAAACCTGTACTGGCTAGAAAACATTCTTGGTGTGATATATTTGTCCCAAGGTGATCCACCTTGAATAATAATTTTTCCTTATCTTGAATAAATTATATATACATACATATGGGCCACTCAGGCCCAATTTAAATCCTTTTGATGTTCTTGATTGGGTTGATGAGGATGATTGCCCACATGGGACCAATCCCATGTTTGAACAGGAGGATTTTTCAGTCCTTCCTCTGAATCACCTCCCCATCATTGATTTAGCCCTAAAAAGGGCTGTCACCAGTATAAACCTCTAATTGAAATGGCAACTGAAGTTGCAGCTGCCCCCAACAACACCCTGTTGCAAGCTGACATTAAATCTATTTTGGGCCCTTTAAAAAATGGTTTATCTGAGCCAAAATTCTTTGATAAATTTCCTTTTGCCACAAAACAGGAAATAATTGTGATGGGCCACAAGAAAATTGAATCAACCATGCAAGCCACTCAAGTGTGTGGCTTTAACAGTGGTAAATCTTCAGAAGAAAAAACTGATTTTGTCCATCTGCCAAGTTTGCTCCTGTGGGTAGAACATTCTTTGACCATTTATACTGATGCAATGAACACAGCAGATATTATTGATATAACAAATATAACTCTCTTCAACCCTCAACCACATGCAGGTGATATGCCTACTCCATTCTTGTCTGCCCTGGCGCGTTCCCTCAAACATCCAATTTGCCCCCCTTCCCCCTCAGCTATGCTAGGCTAGGGGAACTTAGTCTAGTATACTAGAGGTTAAATCAGGTTTTTTTTTGCAAATTTTGCTCTTTTTTCTCTGCCTTTATTTTTTGTGTCAATAAGAAGGGTCCCATGGTCCCCTTATCTTAAATAAAACATACATATATACATCAGCAAGAAGGACTTTTCTTTCCTGCACTGATCACTTTTAAAATTAAATTTAAATTGAGTCAGATGAATCAATTGAAAAGTTTAAATAAATTTTATAGTTTATTGTGGATTTCAAAATGCAGCAGCCATTGAATATGATGCCTGCATCTGAGCCAGCCGCTGCTCTTGCATGGGGCAGTGGGCTGGCACCATCAAGCATTTACCACTTGGCATCTAAATGCTCTAGGGCTGGGTCAGCCAGCCCTCCCAACACAATCAGATGCTTTGTGCCACCAAAGGACTTGGTGCTCTACTTGGCTTGCATGCAGCCTATTTATGTTAACAACCTGGAATTACCTCACTTGGCCGTGCAATTTTGTCTTTGTGTGGAATATGGCTGGTTATTCCCATATGCTGATTGCCAGATTTTGGGGCTGGAAATGGAGGCCTTTGCTTCCATGGTTTTGTGGATTTCCACCCTTTCAAGGGCTATTTTGACTTGGGCTTTCCTTCTAAGGAAGCTGCGGCGGCAGCCACCCAAGTTAAATTAATTTATAAAAATACCCCTATTCCAATTATGTGGACTCATTTGCCTACAAATATGATGATGATCATCAAATTTACTGCTCTCCTTTCCCATCTTTTCCCCCAGCAGCTCTTCAAGGAGCTGATTGCTGGCCTCAGCCAGTATGGGGGAATCCAATAATCAATTTTGTGGTCCCACAGGGTGCTAAGCGCTGTGCGGGACTGAGGGCAGTCATGACAAACATTCCACATCATGTGGAAATTGCCTGCCAAATTCCCCCCATGCCATCATCTCCTCGGCGCCTGACTCGCCCTTCTGGGCTTGAGTTGAATACAGCTGGGCAGTTTTCCCAATGTGTTTTGAACTTGACCATTTTAAGGCAAAATTCCCTCAAATGGTTCCCCACGATCCTGCAGACCTGGCAGCTGGGCCCGCTGGCAATTTTTTGGTGGTTGCAGTCCCCAGTGGGGATCAATTTTGCCACCCCCGCCAGCTGCTGATTTTCATAAATGGCAGCAAATTGGCCCATCAAATCAGCCAATTAAATACAATAAAAATTTTAAAATTGTCAGCCCAGCAGTGAGTTCTTCAGCTGGGGCCAATCAGGAGGCTCCATGGATGAACGTTGGAAGTTCATCATCAAAAAATTCAAAAAATACAAAATTGAGCCAACCAATGACCCAAGTATTATCAAAACCTCTTCCATCGATGATAAATCCATGGAGCGTTTTAGAGGAGGTCGATGAGTCAGATCATCTAGTTTCAGACCGCTTCAATTGCCCATTGCCAGCTAGCTTTTTTGAGCTAGATTTTGACAATTTTGTGGGCCACCAATACCTTTCAAAAAAATAAAAAAACAATATTCATGCCAACACATTAAAGCATTAAGTGCTACATTGAAGACAACCAATATCCCTTCAAGAATTTTTTTTAGTAAAATATCAGAAAACCTTTTAAACAGACTTTCAGAGGTAAGATTTCCAACTGATTTTGAGGAGTCAGTGAAGGATGATATCCAACAAATGCGCTGAAATGTGAGTGTGGCAGTTCAGGTGGTTTCTAGAGCATCCCAATTTAATCCTTCAAAAAAATCCACTCCTAAGGCTGAAGCAGCCTTTTTTAAACTTACAGAATACAGATGTAAGGCGGAAGAAGATATTACTAACTATGTGGCCACCCTGGTATCTGCTGACATCCTTCATGAAAACACTGTGGGATCCGCCAATAGATGCCACAAATTATTCTTTAAAAATATGAAACTTACTTTTAAATTAAAAGTAATAATAAACGCTTTTTAAAGTTTTTTATCTTTTTTATTGTTTATGTGGGGCAAGCCAAAAAGCTCTTCTATTTGATATTAGTATTTCATATTTAAACTAGTTCAAATCATGGGGCCATGGGAATTTGGGGCTATAGTATTAAAAAGCTGAGTCATCCAAATTAGTAAATATAGGCTTTCAGCCTATCATAATGAGGGTAAGTATTTTGTGGCAAAACCAACCCATGTGGTAATGATTTGATAAATTGTACCCAATCACCGGTGGGTAAAATCTTCTCACCTTGAGGGAGAACAAACCCATATGGTAATGATTTGGTAAATTGCACCCAATCACCGGCAATAAAATCTTCTCACCTCGGGGGAGAACAGACCCATGTGGTAATGGACACCTCAAATTTGGTCAAGGAGTCGGAGCAATCCTACTATCAGTTCTTACCTTATTAAGCCAATTTTGATTATAAAACATATTTTCCCAATGGGTAGGGTTCCACCGAGAATCCGCCAAGGTCTTTTTGCCATTGGTACTCATATCCTTGTTAACCCTAATATTGTTCAAAGGTCAGACATGTAATTGGCTGATCATAGTAGTGGATTTGGGGGCATTCTTACCTCCAACATTCTTTTTCAAAAAGTTGAGAAGGAGAATGTTTGAAATTGCCCCCCTCAAGAATGTTGGGGGGAGTGTAGGGCTGTAGAAAGCGGCCATGTACCCAGTTTATGGTAATTTCTGTAGCCAAAGACTTTATAGAATACTCATTTCCTCTCCTATATGTGATGGTAAATGGTCCCTCCCAGATTGGTCCAAGTTTGCCACTTTGAGGAGTTATGTGATTGTGGTAATATAAAACCATATCTGACACTTTGAATGAAGGTAGGGAGCCT
The DNA here is from genome assembly GCA_022478985.1 of Massospora cicadina. Taxonomy (NCBI): domain Eukaryota; kingdom Fungi; phylum Entomophthoromycota; class Entomophthoromycetes; order Entomophthorales; family Entomophthoraceae; genus Massospora; species Massospora cicadina. The sequence continues at coordinate 73,576 of JAKSZP010009570.1, read as the reverse complement.
GAAGCTCATTGGCAGCTTAGCCTTCTTTAGTGACTGTTTTGGTTAGGTTGGTCATAGCCTCTGATTGAAGCTGAATGATGCGGTTAGCTAACCTTTGCATAGCTTTCTCAGGCTCCTCTCTCTAGAGAAGATATCCTTAGCTAGAAGAGCAGGTATGCCTGGTTCCCTGCCATACAAAACTTGGAAAGGGGAAATTTTCAAAATCTGGTGATAGCTAATTTGATAAGCCATAAGAGCACTAGAGAGATAATGATCCCAATGAAGGGGATCAGATGAGGCCATTTTCCATAAGATAGAAACCAAAGTGCCATTTGCTCGCTCCACTGTACCATTGGTTGATGGGTTATATGGAGCTGAGAATAGTTGGTGGGCTCCCATGGAGGTAGCCAAGATTTTAACTACTCTGAAGGTGAAGTTTCAACATTGTCACAGAGTAGTACTTGAGGGCACACGTGTCAAGTGAAAATATTCTGATGGAGAAAGGTGGTAGTGGCCTTAGCAGTTTGGGCCAGCAGCGCCACAGCTTCAACCCACTTCATGAAGTGGTCAATACCTACCAATATATATCTGTTTCCACCTGGTCTGAGGAAGTGGCCCCTACTACATCCAAGCTTATGGTATGAAACGGCTGTTGCAGGGTAGTCAGCTGATATTGATATCTAGTCTTGAGCTGAGACTTCTTCTTACATGTAAGGCAAGCATCCAAGACTTCAACGATGGCTTCCATGATTCCCTCCCAAAAGTACAGATCCTTAATCCACTCATAGGTTTTCTTTGCTCCTCCATGGCCTAAGGTTGAATGAGCTTCCAGGATAACAGGTATGCATTCCGAGGGCTGTAGGTAAGGCAACCACTTCACCCCTACTCGTTTATACAACTTCCCATTTTCTACTTTATTGTTATGGGAGTGCCAGGCCAACATCCTCTGTACAGGCTCATCCTCATCTTCCAAGTCATTTGGGGTCATTAAAAGATCATACAGCCACTCTGCTTCACTGTTATCTAGGTGGAGGATGGGCAGCCAAGTTAACCCATCAACATTCATGTGGCGGGTTCCAGCGCGGTGTTCAATCTTCATGTCATAATGCTGGAGCTTTAGAGCCCAGAGAGCTAACCGCCCCATAGGGTCCTTCATGTTTTGTAACCATTTTAAAGATGTGTGGTCCATAATCACAGTGAAAGAGGTCCCATACAAGAAAGGGCGGTAATGCTTCACTGCTAGTAGAATGGCAAGACACTCCTTCTTGGTAACACTATAGTTGCGTTCCACCTTTGATAGCATCTTACTAAAATATGAGACAGGATGATCTACCCCTTTTTCATCCAGTTGGGCTAGGATGACCCCAACGGCGTAGTATGAGGCGTCTGTAAACAAAATAAATGGTTTTCCATAATTGGGATGCCTTAGGATAGGCCATTTTTGTAGCAGCAGCTTCATTGTTTCAAAATCAGCCTTCTGTTCAGTGCCCCATTGAAAAGGGATATTATTTTTCAGTAAACAAACAAGGGGCTCACTGAGTTGGGCAAACTTAGGGATGAACTGATGGTAATACCCCATCATCCCTAGAAATACCTGTATATTCCATAGATTTTTGGGGGAGGCATTCTGGCAATCGCTTCCTTATCTTGTATGGGTTAGGTACCCTCTTGAGAAATGGTATGTCTAAGGAAGTCTAATTTCTTTTGGAAAAAAGTACACTTCAAAGGTTTTGACTTGATATTTGAGCGTTGTAAGCGTTGGAATACCTCCTTCAAATGATCAAGGTGTTTGTTAAAGGACTTTGAGAATATGGTAATGTCATCAAGATAGATGATGACGCAGGTTAACTTAAGATCCTGCAAAATGTGGTCCATTGCACGCTGGAAAGAGGCAGGTGCATTGCACAACCCTTGGGGTAATCGTGTGGGTTGGAAAAGACCTTCACTGCATATCAAAGCGCATTTCTCCTGGTCTCAGGGAGATAAATCCATTTGCCAATAACCACTGGCCAAGTCCATGGCGGAGAAAAAGTTTGAACCTGAAAGCTGGGCCAGGGCATCATCAATGCGTGGGATAGGATAGCTATCCTTTTTTGTAAGATTGTTTAACCTGCAATAGTCCATAACCATCTAATGACCTCCATTTTTCTTTTAATTAGCAAAGGGGAGGACCAAGGGCTTTTCAAAGGAACTAATAACCCTGCATCTAATAACTGCATGAGTTCCATCCTAATTTGTTGCTCCTTTACCTTTGACTTGTGATAAGGTTTTGACCTAATGGGATGGGCATCACCCACATTGATGGAGTGGCACCAGCCCTTCATGTAGCCATAATCATTGTCTGACTTCGAGAATATATCACTATACTCATCCAGGAGAGTATGCACTTTCTCCAACTCATCTGAGGTCAGCTCATCTGAAATATGGACATTTGGTAAGGTACATACCAGATTATCTGCGGGCAGGCCTAAATCTGCCATCGATCCAATAAGTGAATTTGTTCAACTTCCTCCACAGGGAGTAAAAACCCTCAGCCCACCTCCTGATGCTTTCTTACAATTATGTTCTTTTCAGTGAGGTTTACCAACAGTAGAGTAATAGGTCTCTGATAGGCTGGGTTTAAAACGCCAGGCAATACCCAAGGCTCAAAAGGGCTAACTCCATCATTGCTTAAGAGGTGTAATAAGCAGTGTTGAGGGATTTTGAGAGTGATTTTTGTGTCTACCACCCGTTGTTCACCAGGCTTAATCACCACCTCATTGGCTGCATAAAACAGAATACCTTTGATAGCATCCACTTAATCAGGCAATTTCTTTGTATTTTGCCCAGAGGTGGTATAATGTATAGGTAAAGCGTAAAGTGGGTACTCAACCATGCAAGAGTATTCCTTCTTGCTGGGTTCTTTATTGACTAGAACTAAGGGGACTTCATAATTGAGGAATGACAGGAACCCCTGCTTTATATTAATAATACCTTCATATTAAATCATAAACTGAGTACTTATGAGCATATCATAGGCATTGTTATCCAAAGCCACTGCAGGGCTGATAGAATAAGCTTTTCAATATGAATGGGAAGGGATGAGTAAGCTCCAAGTGCGCGGGTGTTGTTGGGACCAGCTGTTCCAAAGTCTTGGTTGTACTCCAAGTCAGGTGCAAGTTTGATCTTTTTCATCAACTTGAAGGAGATTATGTTTACTGGGGAGCCTGTATCTAGGATGGCCATCACCCAAACTTTTTGGATAACTACTTTGACCTTTGTAAGTATCCCCCAAAATTGGGCAATAGCGCTAAGACCTCCTTAAGATGAAAAGTGGAAGTTAATTTGCGCGCGGTCTTAGGGTGATTTTCCAGGATGGATGCAGGGTATGGCCAGGCTGGAGAGGGTGAATAAGGTTTGACAAGACCTCATCTGCATCACTGGTAGTGTCAATAATGGCTGGTTCCCCTAGAACTTAATGGAGATACATCTCTTCAGATATGGTGGCCTCATCTACTCCTCCAGCATTCAAGCAATTGGGGACTTCCATTTCAACAGGTACTCCTACAACAGAAATAGCCAACCTCATCTGTACCCCCTAAGAATCATCCCCAGGGGTATTGGTAACGTGAGGTAATGGCATAAGTTGTTTAAATGAATCAGGCACATGAGTAAGGTCTCTCATGGCTTCAGTGGCTGGCCAGATGATGTGGCAAGACTCAGGTATTAATATGCACTCAAATCATTCTTCTCCAAACATCAAAGTGGTAGGGCTGTCCATTTGATCATCGTCTTCAGCCCCTTCCCATTTCACACCCAATGGGTGACACTCTCCATTGCTTTAATACTTTATCAGAGTATACAGGGTGATCCCCTGTAGTGAGCACCAGTTTTGGGATCTGCCGATAGATGCCACAAATTATTCTTAAAATATATGAAACTTACTTTTAAATTAAAAGTAATAATAAATGCTTTTTAAAGTTTTTTATCTTTTTTAATTGTTTATGCAGGGCAAGCCAAAAAGCGCTTCTATTTGATACTGTCAGAGTTGGATGACATCATAGTAGGAACTGATGCTAGAGATAAGGCTGGGTGGCAGGAAGCCCAGAAGGTGAAACTTCAGGCTGTCCCTGACCTGAAGCACACCTTAGATCAACGCTGGGTGCAAGCCAAGCATGCCCAGGTTAATACTAAGGGGGTGCAAAACGCCCAGCCTATGATCTTGGCTCAGGCACTAAAACGAATGATTTACATATTAATTGAAGATGGTTCAATTTGCTTGGTTGGAGATCAAGGGTTCGAGTCCCACTCCAGCTATGAAATTTTAAGCTCAGGTAAAATACGGCTCCAATCAATTACTCAAGTGAAGGCACTTTTGGTGTATTTTACTAAAACGGATGGAAGCATCTGTTTATTGGAGCGTCAAGGCTTGGGTGCATCTCCGCAGAACCCAAATTTCCCCAGCACACTTTAAATATATTTTTGCAACCAACATTCCTTGTTGGTTGACTTTCTTTAAATAAAATACCCATTTTTTACATTTAACTTATGGTTCCTTGGGCTAACTTGGTGGCAGACCTCTTCAGGGAGGTCTCCAACTATGTGGGCCACTACCTTCTATCACAATTCACCAAAATCGCAGGTGCTCCCTTGGGCCACCCAGGTCCCCTCCAGATCAAGGCACCCAAGCTCCCTGACACCAAACTACACTTGATTATGGACTCCCTCTGGGGTCCACTCAAGCTGTAATGTTCCTAACTTACCTGGTCTTATATGTTGCGTTCTACACCCTTGCCTGGGGTACCTTTGGCACAGGCACTGTTTGAGGTGTCTTCTTACTTTTTTATTAATGGCTAGTTCCCTAGCAATGTGGGTTTGCATCCCACATCACCTTTCTGGGAATGAGAGAGTTACAGACACTCTCTTGATATTAGTTGACCAACCTTTTTATTATACATTCATAATAATTATCCGTGTGGGACTTTCATTATTAGTAAATTGGGTGCGCTGGCCATTTGTCACTGCCATGATGGTGATCACCACAGTTTTCTCATTTGGTTTTGTGTGTTGTGTGCATCTTGGCGTTACTCTTGCAACTACCAATTGGGAAGTGCCCACCCTTCCTGCTCATACCTGGTGGTATCAGACTTTTCATGATCCTAATATTGTGATTCCCTGCCTTTCTCCCAAGATTTATTCAGAAATTCATCAAGCCTTAGCCTCCCTTTAGCCAAAACCCTCGTTAGGAAAAAAAAATTCATCTAGTTCACATCCACTTTTGTGAGGAGTGGATCTGTTGTCCCAGTTGTCTCCCAAAGTGGGTGACTGGGTTTTTGCAGTACTCCGCACACAGCCGCTCTTGTGGTGAGCAATAGGGGGTTTGGAACAAGTCTTGGAGCAGAATCAACCTGATGAAGCATCCCTCCATTCCTTCTTCAAGTTCTTTTCTCTGCGTCAAGTGGGTCGTCCAATGAAAGTATACTTGAGTGAATTCTGCAAAAAAGCCCAGGCTTTGCCATTAACCAATGAGGTTAAAATGTCGTTTCTCCATTCAACCTTGGATATATCAATGTGAAACTCCCCAATTTGGCAGTCGCCTCCTTCCAAATTCAATCATCTTGTCGAAACCATTTTGGGGTAGTTTCTCCACCCCAACCCAGAAGGGGCCAGGTAATTTGGCCATCATCAGATCAAATCATATAAATATGGAGGCCAAAAAGTCGCGCGCGCCTCTGGAAATGAGGGAATTTTATCCTTCAAATCCTTCTACTTCTTCCAAATTTGGAACTGTACAGAGGTCTATCCCTGAGAATGATGTAAAGGTTTCAGATGATTCCGCCATGATGATGTCACCCAAGGTCATCCCTATAAATACCGCCTCCTTGACTAGTGAGATTTCCTTGAATTGTGAGATGCTTCCCACTGATTTCCTTCCCATCTCGGCGGAAATTGGGAACATTGAAGGGTCCAAACCTGCAAATAGCAAAAATGATTCTGTTATCATTTTTTTCTCCCCAACACATTTCTGAGGTGCATGCCAAGGCATCGGCTCCAGGCTTGGGGGTGATGGTCCTGGATAATGATGCACACTGAACCCTTGAAATGAGCGGGGGTTCATTTGCGCAAAAAAATGCATTTTATAATGTAAGCGATTTATCCCAAAACAAACCATTTATATGCTCATATGGTCTGGATGAGGACTCAATTTCAGTTTATCAGATTACTCCTGAGAACACTCGTTTGACCCCTACCATGATTAGGGGTTCCCAGGAAGTGGATAAGGAACTTTGCCATAAATATAAAGATGTATATGCACCTGCAGAAGGTGTGGCAGGACATGTGGCCTCAGTAGAAAGAGTGGCCCACTATCCTTCCCCCTTCTATGATTCCAAAACATACCCTGATGGCTTGTTCAAGCCAGAGGAAGAATTTTCTGGTGAGTTGATGGCGTTTTCTGCTTTGAATAAATCCCATTCTGGATACTTTTTGTTGACTGCTACCCTTACATCCTCTTATGGAAAGTTCAGCACAACTATTTTGGTGGATACTGGTGCCTCGAATAATTTTATTGACCAAAACCTTGCTGACTACCTTGAGTTGAGTTACTCACCAGGTGGTATGGTTAGAGGTGGGGCTTCTTAAGGTATCCCCACACTAAACATCATGGAGTCGGTCAATTTCCAGGTAGGTTCTTATCTATTGTCTGACCAGTTTCAAGCTATCAGAAACCTCTTGTTTCCCATCATTTTGGGGGTTGAGTGGTGGCGGAAGTTTGACGTCAGAACTAATTTGAAAGAAAACACTTTATTTTTTTAACAAACGGTCACCAGTTGATTGTTCCTCTGTCTGAGGATAACGCCCCAGGCAAATTACCCCATTGGCCCAATGTTCCCAGTTCATATCTTGCCCCTTTGCTGAAACCCACTGTGGGACTTTTCTTACCTTTCTGTTTGGAGGAGTTGGCATCTTCTTTTGATGCAGCTTTAGCTAGTATGCTACCAGAACATTCCAAGTTTGATTGTGAATTTAAACTTATTTTGGATCTGGTGCATATTTCTTCCCCCATATACCCATTGACTGTCTGGGAGGAAGAGGTTTTAGATGTATGGGTGAAGGAGCAGTTGGCCAAAGGTGCCATCTTTCAGCGTACCTCCCCTGTTTGCTCCCCACTGCTCTTTGTGGAGAAGGCTGATGGAACTTTATGTCCATGTGTCAATTATGGAAACTTAAACAATGTGACTGTACCTAACCTCCATCCCATCCCTTTAGATTCTCAGATTGCGCGCTATGTGGAGAAGGCGAAGGTCTTCTCCAAGATGGACTGCCTCAATGCGTTCAATCAAATCCAGATAAAGAAGGGCCAGGAGTGGTTAACTGCATTCTGCACCAGAAAAGAAATTTTCCAGTTCTGGGTTATGCCCTTTGGGCTTAAGAATGCCCCAGCCATCTTTCAACACTGCATTGATGCTGCGTTGGGAGACTTGTTGGGGGTATGTGCGGTTGCCTACATGGATGACATTCTGGTGTTTTCCCCTGATCATGAGACACATGCAGTACACCTTTGACAAGTATTGGAGAGATTGAGGGCCGCTTGCCTTACCCTCAAGATTAGTAAATGCGAATTCTTCAAGTCCCAGGTTACTTTTCTGGGCAATGTCATTTTTGACCAGGTCCATATGATAACTCCAGACAAGGAGAAGGCTATTTGTGAGTGGCCTACCACCACCTCTGTCAAGGAACTGAGGAGCTTTTTGGGGACGTGTACGTTCCTCAAGAAGTTCACACCCAATCTCTCTGAGGTGGCAGCTCCCTTATATAAGGCTAGTGGGGCCAAGGTGCTTCAGTGGTCCCCCATTTTGGAGGATGCTTTCCAGGATGTGAAGTGCACCTTGTTATCCACATCCATCCTTCGCCATGTTGATCCTGCAAAGGAGTTCATTGTGTCCTCAGATGCTTTTAACTTTGCCATTGTGGCTGCCCTGTTACAGGTGGGTGAAGATGGGTCCAAGCATCCCATGGGATATTTTACTAGGAAAATGTCCTTGCCAGAGTTGAATTACGCCGTATATGACAAGGAGTTATCAGCAGTGGTGGAGGCGCTGACTTATTGGCGTCACCATTTACATGGCTCTTTCCAACCATTCTGGGTATGCACAGACCACCGAGCCCTGTTGTACTACCATGCTCCACATGTATAACACCACGTCAGACCCGTTGGCATGAGACCCTTGCCCTATTTACATTTTCCTATAAGTTCACCAAGGGCAAGGAGAATGGTTTGGCGGATGCTTTTAGCCGCAACTCTGCTTTGGCTCCCAATTCAAAGGAGGTAGAGATTCACAACACCTGGTTGATGATTCCACCAAGTATGATTTTGCCTCAACTTCCCAAGTCCACGGTACATACGCCAGCGCTCATGCCTTTGGAAAATGCAGTAGAATATAGCATGTTTAGGAAAGTAGTTCTTTCTCAGCCGTTATCAGCCAAATATGCTGTTGTTCTTGCTAAGAGCGCTCTAAATCAGGAGGACTTATCCAGGGATTATCACATGAAGGATGAGATGGTGTGGTTTCAGGGGCGCCTATAGGTTCCTGCGGGACCACTATGCCTGGAGATCATCCAGGACCATCATGATGGAATCACCGTTGGTCATCCTGGAAAAGCAAAGACCTTGGAGTTGATATGATGTACTTACAATTGGAAGGGCTTGCCTGTTCAGGTAGGGCGGTACTGTAAAGAGTGCCTGATCTGCAATCAAATGAAACCCAATTGGCAACCTTTAGCAGGGTTGCTGGTACCAGTCCAAAAGGCTGAAGGGCCCTGGACTTCCCTATCAGTGGATTTCATTGTGGAGTTACCCGTTTCAGATGGGTATGATGCAAGCATGGTGGTGGTGGACCAATTTAAAAAGTTCACCCACTTTATTCCTTGCAGAACAACGATAACTGCCGCTGAAATGGCCAGGCTCTTCGTCGCCCATGTATTTGCGCTTCATGGGGTTCCTCAAGAAATCATTAGTGACTGGGGACCTCAGTTCACCTCCATCTTTTGGGAAGAGTTGTGTAAAACTCTTCAGATCCACCCCTGCCGTTCAACTGCTTATCACCCCCAATCAGATGGGCAGACTGAGCAAGTAAACCAGTGTTTGGAACAATTTCTGCATTGTTACACCACCGCAGACCATTCAGATTGGGTTCCTCACCTTCCTATGGCCCAGTTTAGCTACAACAACACTTTGCATTCATCAATAGGGTGTTCACCTTTTTTTGCTAACCACAGCTTTAACCCTGCTTTTAACATGGAGCCCAGCTGTGGTTCCAAAGTGGAAGCGGTGCTGAACTTTGCTAAGACTCTCAAGAAGGTCCATCAAGGGGTGTCCACAAGTTTGGAGGCGGCTATGCTCATGTATAAGGAGAATGGCGATGGAAAGCGCCGAGTGGGTCCCACATACAAGGAAGGGGATCTTGTGATGCATGATGCTTGCAACATCCCTATCAAGCAGCCATGCAAAAAACTGGGTCCAAAGAGGATTGGCCCTTACCGTGTAGTTAGAAAGGTGGGACATGCCTCATACCGGTTGGATCTTCCCTCCACGTTTCAGATCTTCTCCATCTTTTATAAAAGCAAGTTGACCCTGTTTGAGGGCCCTCCTCCTGTGACTCCTGAGGCTTATCTTGTGGATGGGGCACCAGAATGGGAAGTGGAGGAAATAGTAGCCTCCCGCCAGGTTAAGAAACACCTGGAGTACTTGGTATCTTGGAAAGGGTTTGACGCAGCAGAGAACAGTTGGGTGCCAGCATGGGATTGTGTACATGCCCAAGACCTGATCAAATCTTTTCATAATCAGTTCCCTGAGGCTGCAGGATCTCAGCCTAAGCCAGCCATTGCTGCTATGAAGTTGCCGCCAGCACATAAGAACTTCTCCTTAGCAAACGCCCCTGGAGGGGGTGGAGCCCAAGAAGGAGGAGAGGGTAATGTCAGGGTTGGATGACATCATAGTAGGAACTGATGCTAGAGATAAGGCTGGGTGACAGGAAGCCCAGAAGGTGAAACTTCAGGCTCTCCCTGACCTGAAGCACACCTTAGATCAACGCTGGGTGCAAGCCAAACATGCCCAGGTTAATACTAAGGGGGTGCAAAATGCCCAGCCTCTGATCTCAGCTCACGCACTAAAATGAACAATTTACATTTTAAATGAAGATGGTTTAATTCGCTTGGTTGGAGAGCAAGGGTTTGAGTCCTGCTCCAGCTATGGAATTTTAAGCTCAGGTAAAATATGGCTTCAATCAATTACTCAAGTGAAGGCACTTTTGGTGTATTTTACTAAAATGGATGGAAGCATCTGTTTATTGGAGTGTCAAGGCTTGGGTGCATTTCTGCAGAACCCAAATTTCCCCAGCCACTTTAAATATATTTTTGCAACCAACATTCCTTGTTGGTTGACTTTCTTTAAATAAAATACCCATTTTTTACATTTAACTTATGGTTCCTTGGGCTAACTTGGTGGCAGACCTCTTCGGGGAGGTCTCCAACTATGTGGGCCACTACCTTCTATCACAATTCACCAAAATCGCAGGTGCTCCCTTGGGCCACCCAGGTCCCCTCCAGATCAAGGCACCTAAGCTCCCTGACACCAAACTACACTTGATTATGGACTCCCCTCTGGGGTCCACTCAAGCTGTAATGTTCCTAACTTACCTGGTCTTATATGTTGCATTCTACACCCTTGCCTGGGGTACCTTTGGCACAGGCACCGTTCGAGATGTCTTCTTACCTTTTTCAATAATGGCTAGTTCCCTAGCAATGTGGGTTTGCATCCCACATCACCTTGCTGGGAATGAGAGAGTTATAGACACTCTCTTAACAGATACTAGTATTTCATATTTAAACTAGTTTGAATCTTGGGGCCATGGGAATTTGGGGCTATAGTATTAAAAAGCTGAGTCATCCAAATTAGGAAATATAGGCTTTTGGCCTATCAGAATGAGGGTAAATAATTTGTGGCAAAACCAACCCATGTGGTAATGATTTGATTAATTGCACCCAATCACTGGTGAGTAAAATCTTCTCACCCTGGGGGAGAACAGACCCATGTGGTAATGGACACCTCAAATTTGGCCAAGAAGTTGGAGCAATCCTACTATCAGTTCTTACCTTATTAAGCCAATTTTGATTATAAAACATATTTTCCCAATGGGTAGGGTTCCACCGAGAATCTGCCAAGATCTTTTTGCTATTGGTACTCATATCCTCATTAATCCTAATATTGTTTGAAGGTCAGACATATAATTGGCTGATTGTAGTAGTGGATTTGGGGGCATTCTTACCTCCAACGTTCTTTTTCAAAAGTTGAGAAGGAGAATGTCTGACAAATACCCCTCTTGATCTCCTTGATCCCCATCCCATGGATCTCCCCACTGCACTGTTAGCTGCAGTAGAGCGAGTATCTTTTGGGATCCAATTGGAGAAACCTCCCCCTCACAATCCAGCTTTCCCCTCTGATATGTCAGGATAGGTGTGAGCCTGTCTTGATATAACAGGAGGTTAAAGTGGGTTTTTGGCTTATTGCTTTTTTACCTGCCTTTTTATTTTTTGTATCAGCAAGAAGGGTCCCCTGGTCCCCTTGCCTTGAATAAAATACATACATACATACATACATACATACATACATACATACATACATACATACATACATACATACATACATACATACATACATACATACATACATACATACATACATACATACATACATACATACATACATACATACATACATACATACATACATACATACATACATACATACATACATACATACATACATACATACATACATACATACATACATACATACATACATACATACATACATACATACATACATACATACATACATACAAGATGATTTATATATATCAAGATTACTATCTCTATATATTGTTTTTGACCCCTTACTATTTATAAATTTAAAACTCATTGTATATCAATCATATATATTATCTTATAAACAAATATACTAACAATTCATTTTATTGGGGAGGATACCCCAGTGGTAGAATATGGACCTCTACCGCTACCTCCCCGAGTTTGATCCCGGTAGTGACTTTGGGTAGGGGACGATTATGACTGTGTTGGCGTTGCGCACCAATGCCCCGAACCGAGATAGCGAATAGCAAAGGCGGTCCATGGAGTTCCTGGCCTATCATATGCCGCACATGGAGGTTTTTCGGGTTTTATCTTCCTTTCCCATTTTCTTCAAATCCCCTCATCGGTGCGGTATCGTCCCCAGGTCGGCCCACCTCAAATAGAATCGAACAATTCATTCTATTAAATTTAGCTGATTTTATTGGTCAAATTAAACTAACTTTACTGATCACCATCTGAAATACTCATTTTATTAAATTTAGATGATTTTATTGGTCAACGGATGCTGAATTTACTGATCGCCATCTAAAGTAATTCATTTTATTAGATTTAGTTGCTTTTATTAGTCAATCTATGTAAATTTATTGATCGCTATCTAAAATAATTCATTTTTGTTAAATTTAGACGAGTTTTTGGTCAAATTATGCAAAAATGATAGCCATCTATAATGATCTAAGCTTGTCCCGCTATGATCTCATACTGACTGATTGAACATACCCCCAGCCATAGGACATATCAAAAGTGCTTCGAAGCTATCGCTTCACAGATGCCGGAAAAAGTTTATCCGGAACTGTTTAGTCCCACAAGTATCCATCGCTTACGAGCCCTTTTTATATATCTAATTTCATAATGGGTGGATATTTGCCCAATACTTACAAAAGTAAAATGGGACCTAAGTTGGAGCATCCTCGATTTTTAGAGATGATCATCCAAATCGGTCCAGTATTTTCAGTTATGCGTGAACAAACATCCAAAAAAACATACAGGTCGAATTGATAACCTCCTTTTTCAAAGTCGGTTAAAAATAATCAGAAGTAGCAGGAACCACCTATGGCAACCAAATCTTCCTTTTTATTAGCTCCGTACCATTAATTTAATAATGACAAGAGGGGATAGAGGAAACATTGTTTGCCCTAGCAAGAATAGGTATTAAACCTGTAATAGCATTTAGTACCCATCTTAGGATATGGGTATAGATATGCACAACTATAACAGGTGGACCTGGATATTATAGCTACAGAATATTTAACAAATGACAAGTTTGACAAGCTGATTCCAAGCGTTGCTTGGGTTTATAAATTACCAGATAATCCTAATCAATTATTTTATTCAAGGTAAGCCAACCGGGGGATAGACATTAATGAAATGTAAATGAAAAGAAATATGATTTGAAACCTAAACAGGGTTGCCTCTATCGAAGAAAGTTTTTATCCACCTTCGAATCCAGACTTGAAGTTTTCTGGTTATATTATCATGGTAAGGTGTTTGTTAAACCTACTATCTACTTATCGCCAATAGGAACCTTCGGGTGGCACCTTCTCAATGTGCGAAGGGCGGGATCGAACCACATCCTTCAGATAGTCGTACGCCTACCGATTTGCCTTCCACCCCACGATAATATTTTTGCAAATAATTGGACATTTACTAAGGATCACTAATTTACATTTTATTTTTGCAGCTTTTGTGACTTCAACTTTTTGGTATGCTGACGATTTTCGAATAAAATTCTATTGAAGCAAGAGAGGATCCAAAGGCCAGATACTGGATTGACCGACTGCATTAGTGTAACTAGGACCGTCTTGAAAATCTTATCCTTTGTTAGACACATAATTGAAGGTCTTTAGATAACTATATCATCTACATTAGAGCTACCCATTTCTCATGAGCAAACTTCTCTTGCAAAAGATTTTCTTGAGAAACCCATTTTTTGGTGAGTTTCTTAAAATTTGAATCAATTGGATCTATAAAAATTTATTCCCTCTTATCCATTTGCTAGTGTACTTTTTCACTTTTTAGCTAAATTGCTAATTTACATTGCCTTGTTTATCTGCTCACTTACAAGCTTTCCTTGTGAACTTCTGGACTTTTTTAAAAAGCTTTTTATTACTCCTTTAACATTTTTACGAGCATTAATGCTTATCTTTGTTTTTAATACTAATGATCCCAAATGGGGGAGTTACTAATGCCCTTATCTTTTCTTTTGCTTAATTCCTTTTTTAGGTTATCATACCGCTCATTTTTCGTTTCAAGAAAAAGAGACACATAGATCATGGTAATTACATTTTTACTCAGCAGCATTTCATCTTTACTGCTTTTGAAAATTCAACCGCGTTTAAGTAATCTTTCGATAAGGGTATCTATAAATCTACTCTTTATTGTTCTGCATAATTGTCTTATTTTGTTCATAGTTTATGCTTCTTTTGATCACCTCTTTGCGCCGGTCAGCAAAGATCTCCCACAAGGAGTAAATGAAGATTTTTATACCGCGTATACCAAGATTTTGGATTCTTTATCCCCCAAGGCTTTTAAAAGAAACTCTTTTGACAGTCGGCCGTTTCCTGAGTTGATTTTGAAGATTAATACAGTTGAGGAATTGAATCTAATTCCTGTTCTAATTGAAAGATGGCGTCGACGCACTCTGGTTTTTCCTGTGGAGCCTTCGAAAAACTTATTTGAATTAGCTTACAGATTCAGAGTTCCGGATTTCGCTTTTGGGCTGCTAGCTGATAAATTTAAATATGGCTTGGCTCCACGTACAATTGATATGAATCGCCTTTTATTAATGTACTCCCAAGAAGCTCCACATCTGCGTAGCAACACGGCCGCCTTTTCGGATGTGGAGTCTTGGGGGAGAAGATGATTATGGTGTATGGCCTCATGCCTTATTACAATTGTAAACCCGATCAGATTACCGCTAATATTATTGTTGAATCTTTAGCCAATTCTCTTCTAGGGCCGGCCTGGTCTCCAAAAATTCTTAAACTTACACGAGAACTAACTGATCTTGGAAAAGTTTTTTCTGATGAAATACTAGACCTTCTAAAGAAAAACAAGGATATATATGATGAAAAGTTTAAATCAAGGACTGCCACTAATGAATAAAATCTTTGATTCAATTATTTTTAATACTAAATGTGGTTGTATTGCTTTGTTGCAATTTATACGTTTGTCAGCCGTGATTTACTGGAGGAATTTGGTATTAGCGGTTCTGTATTCAATACACTCTAAACTCAAAAGAATTTAAGTTGCAGGTAGATTATGGCGTGGCTTCAAGTAAACTATGTGTCGTAAATTTTTACTATGTACTTCGATAAAAATGTGTCTGGTCCATTTAGCCATCAGATATTAAGTTTTTAAATTGTTACACTATTTTAATAAAGGAACTATTCTCTTTTTTGTAATTGGACAAAATTTAACATGATTTTTCAGACTTTGATTAGCAATATGATATCAAAATGATTTTGCATAATTAGATTTTTATACCCAAATATAAGCCAATCCCGATTATAATTCTTGATATGAAAATTGCCTTTATTAAATCAAATCAATACTTTACTTCATAATGTAAAGTGATGCCTGAGAATCTGAAAATTGATCTTTTCACACTTTTAGCGTCTATCTTCCATAAGCCTTCTTATCTTTTTGTTAAAATACTTAATAAAAGTGTTCTGACAGCTTAGTATTGATAAATAATCAGGACATTAGATATCATAGCACAAAACGTAATTTTATTATCTTAAATCTTTCATCCATCTAGATTTTTCTTTCATGGTAGTATAGTTATTATCAAGGTTGTTAATTTAAAGTATAACTTAACTATATTAGAAGTTTACTTTGGTAAATGTATAAGGTAAATTCTCCATTCAACTTGCTACTAAATTAATTTCTTTGCAAACATTTTATATACTAAGTTAAATATAATGTGATTTTACTTAACAGTTGGTACAGATTCACATAAGTTAATCACATATTAAATAATTATACAAGAGTACCTGAATTGTTGAGCTTTTAAGTTATGTTACCATAAATTTTATATAAAATCTAGTTTTGCTCACACCTGTTAACTTTTCTTATCCAGCCTTAAATAAAAATATTTGAATAAGTGGTTTATATAGTTTTATCTTGGATCAAACTGGATAAAACAAACAGAGAGTGTTATTTAAGTAGGGTTTAATTTAAATAATGCTACCAATAGCAAGTTAATTGCAAACCTAAAAATTTTGAGTAAAAAACAGCCAATGTTTAATTACACATTATAAATATTTTGTAAAGTAAAACAAATAGTGATGTCTTTAATTATCGAGTTCTCTTAATAATTATAAAGTTATACTAAAAGCATGAATATTAAACATAACATGATATACCAACATATTGTCTAAACCATGTGGTTTTTTAACCAACTATAAAAAAGGAGAAGGTCCTCAATTTGACCTGTATATTTTTTTATTTTTTTCTGTTTTTTGTGCATAACTTTGGAATTACTGGACCAATTTAGATATTCTTTTTAAAAAAGAGGATGCTCCAACTTAGGTCCCATTTTACTTTTGTAAGGATTAGTCCAGTTTTTTATAAACTCCATACCTTTATTAGAAAAATCAAATTATGAAATAAGGGCAAGAGGGATGGTGGAAACAGGGATTTTGGCAAGTGAGAAAAATTGGGAACAAGGGCCACTATTCAGGTAGCATCACTGACCATTCCTAGTCAGCAATCACCATCACTAGCCACGGTTCAAGTGACAGTAGGTTTACACACCATTTAATCTTCAGTCTGGATGTGGACTCATTGCATTCAACAAGTAATTAGGTGCAAAAGCCAATTATGCGACTTAAAAACATTGGGTATTATTTGCAAAAAGTTAGAGATCCATTTAAGCTGTTTGGAGAAAGTCCAAATTGTCTTCCATACCATTCCCATATAATAGAAGCTTTTATGGCTCAATTTTTGGCCACAACAGCTGAGTGTATAACCCAAATACAATAATGGTAGAGGAATACTCAGAGTTGATCATCTGATTTTTAAGTATCTTAGCAAAAAAGAGGTCTTGAGAGGGGTGTATGTCCAGCTGCTGTTGCTTACTGGACAGCAGTAGCCTCATGATTGACCAATATTTTTTAAACATACTGTACTCAAAATAATGGTGGGCAATATCTGCCTCAGGTTCAGGGACTACTGGGCATTCCTTATAGGGGTACCCTGAGCCATAGTGTTTGCCTTTTTTATTTTCCTATGTAAAATCCTCCAGGTGGCAGAGCATTGGTTGGAGGTTACCAGTTTGCTATTGAGGCCCATAACCAACTCCTTGAGGTTATAGTTGGTGTCATGGCCTTCCTTCACCCAGTTGTTAGAGATTTGGGGGTGAGAGGGTAGTTTTGGTGGTACTTTTGGGAGGTGTCCCCCAATAGTGATTGCTAAATTAATATGATGAATTTTAATTTCTTTGTCATTAAATTCAATCCCTATCCAGCTCCATTCATCCCACATCATAGCTGCGGCCATTGCCGACCTCTGGGCTTTGATGTCTCATCATATTCTTGGTATGCAACATAAATGAGAATGAACAACCGCCCAGTTTTACCACCCTATTGCATAGACTCCAATAGTGAGGTCAATGGCACTTAAAGGGTAGTTGAGGGTTATACAACATCCACTCTATAAGAGATTGGGATGATTTCTCTCTGGGATCCCTTGGATTTGGGCCAAGTTGACTCTCTACGCTAGAGCTGACCATCATATATGCAACAGAATTATTCAGAGAAAAGCTTTAATTCAGACTTGTCAAGTGTTTTCTGCAAAATTGAGTAACCCTATAACCTCTTTGCATTTGGCTAAAACAGGACATCCAGTTTAACTGGAACCATGTGGACCTTAAACCACAGGAAGGTGCACATAGCGACTTGATTTTACCTTCCAAGCCTGGATTCAGTGGTAGGATGTGAGCCACATACCAAAGTTTTGAGATTATGAAGTGTTTAGCGCTTGCAACTTCCCTTCGAGGTTCAAACAGGAAATTTTCTAATAGACTATCAAAGATGACACACTGGAAAGCACTTCTTGTTTTATCACTTTAACAGCAGACCTGATTCAGTGAAGAGGATACCCAAGTATTTGAACGTTTGTGTGGGTGCTACAGGATTTATACCCAATGGTGGAGGGAATTGAGGCTTCCCTAATTTAATGATTATCATTTTGATAATATTACTTTTGGCATTTGACACATGTTGGTACAGGGAGAGGAGTTGATTGACGCCTTGGAGGTCACTTTCTGAACTTATCCCCACTGCAGTATTATCTGCAAATGCCTTTATTCTAATAAAATAATGGCTGGGGCGGCAGATGCCTGCAGTTTCACTTCTGCTGCTGCCAGAAGGATGTTCATGAGAAAGTTAAATATTAACAGGGACATGGGATTGCCTTGGTGGAGGCCCTATCCAATCAGAATTAATTCTGTTACACTTGTGGCCAGTATAACTCTTGTGGTGAGGCCCATGTATAGTGTATCAAATCAGTCATTAAAGGTGGCGGGAATTTTAATGCATTCATTGCCACCCTCAGGAATGGTCATGCTACTTGATTGTAAGCCTTTTCCATGTCCAAAAACATGCAATAGCCAATTTTCAATTCTGTGCATGCCCTGTAGGGCATTTTGAACTGATAAGATACTTTACCAGATAGTTTTCCCCTTAATGAACCCATTTTGAGACATGTGGATGGTTTGTTGGATGGTGCGTATCAGTTGCTTCATGAGGATTTGTGTGAGAATTTTGTAATAGCATTTAATAGTGCAATCAGGCGCCAGTTCCAAAGGTTCCGCTGAGAGCCTTTTTTGTATAGCAGCACAATTTGGGTTTTGTGGCCCCCTGGGATTTGACCCTTGTGAGATAAATTGTGTTTAAAAAGATGGGCAAGTTCTGGTGCCACATGCTCACAGATTTGTCCAGCATTTCTATTCACATGTTTTCAGGGCCTAAGGACTTCTTTTTAATGCATCCTTAAGTGCCCGTTTTACCTCCTCCACTCTGATCTCAGCAACTAGATCATGTCTTTCAGCAGGCGAACTTCCTTGGGGTGCTGGATCATCCAGGGCTAGTAGGGCTTCTGTTGCTGTGCTATTTTGTTTTCTAGGGTGAAAGAGGTCACCATAAATCCGCTCAACTTTGCTGTTTGATTATTTCCAGGTAACTGGAAATGACGCCACCAGGTTTCTCTACCTGGCAGATTCTGGCTCATGTCTGGATTTATTTCTGGCTGTCCAGGTTCTCCCTAGTCATTGTCCCAGTAGGCTTTGGTGGAAGGTTGCATTCTGCGATCATTAATTATCCTGATTCCATAGGAGCACTTGATATTGTTTGTGTTTTTTTCTGATACTTCCTTAAGCATACCTCGTTGTCCCACCGCTCTCAATTCAGGGTATCCAGGGAACCCTTTAGCTGTTTAGTGGTAGAGTTATGTTTGTAGGTTTTGAACTTCTCATACTTGGTACTATCCCTCATAAACTTTTTAATTCTTTTTCAGCGGTCTAGGGGATCCATGTTCTCTTGGTGATCCAGATATGCTATACTTTGATCAAACCCTTTTTTGGCAGTACAGTGCCACTCCAAATCATGCAACATGGAGAGATGTTTTCCAACTCAATATGGTGGGGTATTGCCCAGATTGATGACTACTGGAACTATCATGTAGTCACTTTCTGCATTCCTGAAGATTTCACTATGTGAAGTAGCCTGTCTAAGGTCAGATGAGACTAATACATAGTCTAGCCTGGAGTCACTTACTAGTTTATCATTAGAATAGTACTCCCACTTCATAAGGTTTTCAGGGTCATCCTCTTCCTCATCAATCATAAGACACATCCTCAATGTCACAAGGTACAGCAGCATATCTTATGCCATACTAGAGATACAGCTGCGAGTTGGTAACATATACCTACTCACATTCAACCAGCAATTAAAGTCATCTGCTATATTTGTTACAGCATTAGTTTGAATTTTTGATAGAAATTGCCATAATTGCTTGTTTTCTTGGGGTTTAGGTGATGCATATACAGCGATCACTAAGAGAGTCTTACCAGTTCTAATATTATAGGCCATGGCCACCAGGATTACTCTAGCTTGTGTCTCCTTTACAAATTTTAAATTCAATGCTTTTGTTTATCACAATGATCACCACATGGTCCTACTAAAGTGCCTGGCACTTAATCTGTTGAGACCACATGTGATATTTGGGGTCTATGTTTGAGTTTGAGGTCAATTCACGCTGGGTGTATACTCATTTTTGATACTTTATTAGATTGATATGATTGATAGCTTTAAAATGGTGCATTTTACTCACACATGTTTATATGCTAGAAATCCTCCTGGCATTTATAGTCACAATGATCATTGATGGCCACCCAACCCGCACATATGAGGATTGTTTGGGTTATGCATCAGGTTATTGACAGAAGTTTTTTTTGCGGCAGGTGTTGCCAAGGAGGGGTGGAAGTTTGGAGATTTACAGCTGGCGCGGTTTGTCAGGACAGGGATTTTGTTAACTGGCATTGAGCGCACCAGGTATTCCATTGCCATTTCAGTATGCTTGTCTATCAAAAGGGGTGATGGTTTAAGTAAAAATGGGGCTGCTATTTTTGAGAGGGAGGATGAGTGGCTGCGTCAGCTTCAATCTCCAATGAGACACTGTTCTCAGCTAAGATTGCCAAATGCTCATATAAGTTAGAATGGTGCAAGTATAACAGGGTTTTTTGCCTTTTTTAGACCTCCCAGTTGGTTTTATATTGGAGGGGAGTTGTTCCATGAGGAAGCCGATTATCTAGAGCCCTTTTTTGAGAAATTTTACATATCTTTTTGACCCCACTTTCTGCCAATGTAGTTTCTTCTTCTCCACACATTCCGCCTGGGTGGGGTGGGAGAGCAGGGATGCTGGTTCCATTTCCTCATCCATTCTGTACAACTCTGGGTTCAGGTTCATAAATGGCTCATTGTCAGCCTCCAGTCGCTTTGCTTTTTTGTGTGTCCACACTTCCTTGTGGGCTGCATCCAGCTTCTGCTGCTGGCATTGCATGTCTGTGATCTCTGATAAGTTATGGGAGATCCATTCCTTGGCTTTGGGGCAAAGGAAGGCTTTAGACTCAACTTTGGTGAGCCTGTTTATGGGGTCATACTTGTAGTCTCAGGGCGATTTGCCTTTTTTAAAGTGACTCTGCGCCAATGATTGTGCCATCTAGTAATAAAATCAACATACCTGTTTGGTGTCCTGTTGTTCAATGTAAATCACCCTCTGGAGGCCTGGGATATGTATAAGCCGGGGAAGAGCTATGCTATTTACCTTCATATAGGGTGCAGATTCATACAGACTACTTTGTATGGATATGAAGGTACTTTTTAATGTAGTTGCCACTGGCTTGCTGAGATTTGTGAACCTCACTGTAGTATGACAGTCTAGTGCAAAATGCCTCATAAACCCATTCATGGGCACAGTCCATTGGATAGTTGTGAAAAGTCAAACATTTCGCCATCTGCTTTGAATATCTGGTGACTTTGGTATGCAGGTAGAAGTCTTTATATCTTATTTCTACCTCTAACAGCCATTCTGGTCTAGTTCATTGGGGAGCGAAATATCAATATAGCTGCGCTCTGGAACCCAGTGGTGGTTAAAATCATCACTAGCCAGTATGCTGTTGAGCTCCTAGTATATCACAACTATCAGATCTGACCACTCCTCTTCCCCAACAAATTAGTGATGGATGTGAATTGCATCCTTAAGATAGGATTTGGGGGCCTGTAAGTCAGAGAACCTGCTGCTGATAGATGCTTGAATAAAGTCCACATGACTCCCAGCGCCTTTTTCACATCTCCTCATGAGAAGTGGCCACTTCGCTATATAATTTTTTATTTTCACAAGGTGTAGGAGACTCTGCTTGGGCTTTACCCTTGAGGATCCAGCTGATCGCTTCATCTAAGCTAAATACTTGGGTCAAGAAAGCTTGCACTTGGTTCATATGGATAGCCCATTTGAAGATGGTTCTGGCTATAGTCGCGCCTATTTTGAGGGCTTTCCACCCCAATGCTTCTGTTGTTGAGAAGCAGAAGCAGTACCAAGTAAGAAAGGACTCAGGGCCGCATGCCACATGCTTATATAAGCAGCACTTCCAATGTTATGGCACTTCATTGGCACCAGTATTGGACAGTGACACTGTTCCACCCTGCGTTGGTGAACAGATGTTCTGATTCTGCCAGAACCTCCGCTTTGCTCCACTGGAAGGCTTCTGCAGGAGTAAACCCCTTTGCTACATAGGGGGTGGCCAGAGAGAGCTTGTAGAATGACTTTTTACAGTTGCAGATCAATTTAAGCTGAATTCCCATCTTTAGCCAATTCCATCTGAGTTCAGGGGTTATAACCTCTCACATGGCCTCTGCTGCTTGAGGCAGGATTTCATGTTTGATCCAGGCGTGGGCTGTGTTAGGGGTGAATCTCGCTGCATCCAGAGGGGCATGGTCCCAAGAGGTTTCATTTTTACAAAGTGAAGGAGCGATCACATAGTGTCTTGTAAATATTCTTTGTTATTCCCGAATTTGGCCCAGTCCTGTACTTGTTTTATTGTAGTATTGGCAAAAACCAATGCTTCATCTCAGCTGGTGTAAAGCTATTAGCACTCCAAATAATAGCATTTTTTGGTGACCACTCCTGGAATGGCCCCCATTCTACTGCTTTTTCCTTCATCCAACAAGCTTGTAGCAGGTTAGATGCCATGACGTGTGGGATCCACGTGTATGAACAGTGCAGGGCTTTGGTGGCCTTAAACCCCTCTGTAATCCATGGTAGCGCCTCTTCAGGTGAGAAGGTAGTATTTTACTATTCAAGGACTGTCATGCCAGAGAGAGCATGGTGTGCCCAGTTGAGCACTATCATAGCATTTGAAGCATTTTCATGTATGCATTTAATTCTGACAGCAAAACCCCTGAGCTCTTGACTAAAGCTGCCATTTTTGTGAGAATACCCACCCGGATGACTCCATGGCGTCATAGAGGCCAATGCCTGCGTCTAGCTATACCTTAGCATCTTCAGGCTTTAAAATTCTCGCAGACTGCTGCCTCCACCACCTAATGGTCCACTGGCAGTTTCATCCACTCAAGGGCCTGCTCTGTGCTTATGCATGATGATTTGAGGATTATCACCAACTCAATTGGGATTTGCATATCAATTCACCGCTTTAAGGCTCCAGAGGAGAATTTGTTTTCACGCCATGTTGACACTGTAGCAGGTTATATGGTTTTCAAAATCCATTTGGTCATCATCACATATGGGAATTGCAAGGTTTACAACTGTGTTGCCACATGTGCAGAGTGCCTCTATGGGTCAGCATGTCCTTTTGCATCAGTGTATATTTCACCAGTGTGTTATGGGGTGTGCTGCCTTTTTCTTGAATTGTTTCAGTGGATTCAGGATCTTTCACCATTACTTTTGAGTTTTCAGTAGTGGGTTTAGATTATCTGATGAGTCCAAGTCAGATCCTGAAATGACTGTAACCTCATCTGGGTTGGACCTAACAAGGGTTTAGCCAAATGAGGGACTGATTTTTAGCTGGGATATTTACCAATAATTTCCCCCAGTTTTATAGTTATTGGATGTACCAAAGCAAATGTTGCTACATCTGTGTTTGGATCCAATAGAGGGTTATTTGATTGGGGGATTGACTTTTTTTGGGGACAATTGTGACAAATTTCCTCCATTTTTATTACTATTGGGAATTCTTAAAGTGACTGTATTCTCATCAGGTATTGGACCCAATAAGGGGTTAGTTGATCGAGGGGACTTATTTTTATCAGGGAAAGGTGCCAAAATTTTTTCTCTAGTAGCACTGATACTTAATCTCCCCAATTATCTTTGTTTAACTTGAGATGAGCTTTTCCCTGCATGGGGAGAGAATTGTTGGAGGTTGGCCCCCTAGTTGGTAGGGCTTCCTCCATCCATGTGGAGGGTGGGTACTCAATATTGGGGGTATTGGGCTGAGAAAGGACTTTTTTGGGGGAGGGTATTGCCCACTAGTACCTTTACTTTGCCATGAGTTGCTCCATCAGTAGGACCTCTAGTATCTGCCAAAGCAGTGGCTGTTGGTGCCCCTTGAGGTTGAGATGCCCTCAGAGGGGTTTGTGTCCCCATTCTACTAGTTATTTATGTTTTGTTGCATTAATTGAGGCGTTTGTGGCCAAGCTTACTTGTTGTACTTTAGTCACATTGCCAACATTTTTCTTGGTTGTCTTTGTTTGGTTTACTTGGGCCTCATTGCTGACACTTTTATTAGTATCAGCAGATGCACCCTCACTGGATGGGTTGCCCATTTGGCGGGAGTTTTTGTTTTTACTAAAAAAGAAATTCTGTGGGCTGTTGGATCTATTAGCTAAGCTCTTCTGGGCAGGATCCCTTTTGTAAAAGTAGCTATTGAAAGTCCTGTGTATTGCTCTAATTTAAAGTAGTAGATGCGATCTAAAGAAGTTGCTTTAGCTAAACTATACCAGGTCACTTTTCTAAAAGTAATACTAACATGAAAAAGAAAGTTTAAGGATTGGTCCAGTATCTGGCAAGTAATTTAGTATGCATGTTAAAATGGGATAGAGTTGATAGATTTCAATTGTGGGACTATCACATTGCCAGATAAGCTTAATTCTGGCATTGGCAAAGAAATAGCTTTAAATCAATTTTAATGATATGTCCTATGACTGGGGGGTATGTTCAAAATTCAGACAAGTATGAGATCATAGCATGATAAGCTTAAAAGATTTATAGATGCCTATTGTTTTTTTGCATAATTTGCCAATAAAATCAACCAATTTTGATGAAATGAATTTTTATAGATGGTAAAAATAAATTTTGCATAATTTGAGAATAAAATCAACCAAATTTAATAAAATTCCTGTTTTAGTATATTTTTTATGAGATGATATATATATTATATATACAATAATTTTTTATATATAGAAATAGTGGGAGTTTAAAATGATATAAAGATAGTGATTTTTTATAATAAAATCATAATAAAAGAACCACCTCAAAACTGCACTATTTAAAAAAAATTGGGTCTAAATTTTTTGGGAAAAAAATCACCTCCTCAAAAATAATTTTGGTATATATAACCTCCTTTAAAAAGCTTTAAAAGTATAAAATGATTGATATATCTATGAATACTATATAAACTCTATCATTTAAGTCAGCGCCATATTTTAAACTGACTTATATCCATTTGTAACAAATATACTCAGGACTGTATATTCTAAGTTGCTTATAGTGTACACTTGGACCCAATACAATATAAGCTTTAAATTTGTATTTGTGAGCAAAATTCTATAAGTCAGGTTGAAAGATGGTGCTGACTTCAAAAAGGGTTTTATCAAGGATTCATAATTTCTCAATTATTTCATACTTTTTATACCGTTTTTTAGATTAAGTTCTTTTTTTTAAAAATTAAACTCAGTTCATTTATACAAAAAATAGTGCATTTAAAAGTGGTTCTTTTTCCAATTTTGTTTTTATTTGTATAGTATTAGATACTTTATGGTTTTACTAGCCAATTTGATTTCATTACAAGCCAAATTGTATACTTTTCATTGATTTTCATTTATATTTCAAGCAATTTAGTATAATTTTCATTGATTTATGCATTTATTAAGGCTAATATATATATTTTCCATGGGTAACTTTTTTCTTGCAACAAATAGTCTTTGATTTTATACTATATCTATATAAAGTTAATAAATAATTACAAATTGGCTTGTAACGGATGTAAAAATCAATAGATTAATTATAAAATAGCTTGTCATGAATGAATAATAAATGTAAAAAATATGAATAGCCAAGAAAATTTGTAGTATAGAACATCCACATATATATTGTAATGGACAGGGCTCCCAAGGCCCATCCTGCCACTGGCATGAACCCAAACCCAGACAGGGATCACTCCCATGAGGAAAAAGCAATAGCCATACCAAACCCCTAAATCTTCTATCTGGGCAGGTGACCTCACCAGGCACACTAGGCTGAGGTGTGGCAAACTGGCCTCTGTCACCTCAGGGCCACTCTACCAACCATCATCCCAAAGGGATGGGCGCAGGCCAAGGTGCAGTGGACAATGATGTTCTGCCACCCTCTGGTCACCTGCGCCACAGCTTTTGACAAGCTCCCCCAGCCAACCTCCACTGGGCTAGGGTATTCCACTCTGCCAGGGCATTGCCACCCCAAAGGATCTCAGGACATCCACCCCCTTCTTCACTTCTATTGCACTTCCATCTGTGTCAAACCAACCTGCTAAAATAAAATATTAATAAATTATATTAAATATGAAAGGTCTAACAAATATTGGCCTTTATTTGGGGTGAACTCAAAGTTTGGAATAATATTCCAAAGTGAGGTCCATTGGGGGTGACCTCACTTTGAAATATTACCTAAAAAGGCTAAATGCATTGTTGATCATGAGTCATGTAAAAGCCTTCAGAATTAATGGCGTCCTGGCAATTCATTATTGAATGGGGATACCTCAAGATGGACAACCACTTAAAAAATATCTAAATAATTATCTCACTATTGACCTGATTAGGAAAACCTCATCAGAATAATGGAATTGTAACCATTGACATACCCAAATCTCTTAATTTCCAACTTCATGAGATCCTTGTACAATCATCTACTTTTACATATATATACTATCATGTAGCCTCATCTTTTTCCAATCTTATTGATTCTATGGTTAGTTATATAGAAAGAAGACAGTAAAATACCTAGGATTGTTTGTGATAACCCATTGAATTCATAACCTAAACTTAGCATGAGGCACAGAGGTCAAATTTATTATGCTCATTGACAATGAAAATTGTTTTTTTATTAATTTTATGTAATAAGGAACTGGGGGAGGATACTGCAGTGATAGAATATGGACCCTCTACCACTGCCTCCCCAAGTTCAATTTTGGTACAGGAACTTTGGGTAGGGGATGACTATTACTGTGTTGGCGTTGTGCAACAATTCTTTGAGCCAAGATAGCAAATAGCAAAGGTGGTTCATGGAGTTCCTGGCCTACCATATGTCATGCATGGAGGTTTTCTGGGTTTTATCCTCCTTTCCCGTTTTTTTCACTTCCCTTCATCATTGCGGTATCATCCTCAGGTCAGCCCATCTCAAAAAATTTAAAATATTTAAAAAATATGTAATAAGGAACTGAGACAAGGAGATTTTTTTAGTACTAGACTGAGACAAGGAGATTTTTTTTTAGTACTAGATGGTCCCAGAGACAAGGAGATTGCAGGAGGAAAATTGCCAGGCAAAAGATGTCAGAAAAAGGCAAAATAGCCAATTAGGAGGAAGTAATGCCTTAGGTTATCTTGGTTTTGTTTCCAATAAATTTATTTATTAAAATTCAGACCAAACTGATGCAGTATATCAGAGACAAAAATCCCTGAGAGTTGTGATAGGTTGTATAAGTACTGTGGTAGAAAGTAGCAAAATATGATGTGGTGAATTTATTGAGATAGGCTGCAGTATGAAGGATATTTTTGTGCCAAAGGGAGGGTCAGACTAGAGCTTAAAGTGGAGTCAGGCCATCATGGAAGATTTTAACAAGTATTTTAATAGAAATTTATTAAAAAGCATGGGAAACTTCATAAAATATTCCACAATTTTATTAAAATTTATCTGCTTATATGAGAAAAGCAAGAAATTTCCCTGCTTGGGCGCAAATATAAAGAGAATGTTTATGATAGTCTAAAGATTATTAATGAAAACTGATCACGCCAAAAAGTTTTTGCCTTTTAGCAAAATCAAAAATTTACAAATTTAGCATAATTCTGTAACTTCATATTAGCTTATTTTCAAGATTTTTGAGTCAATTTTGAACAGATTTTCTGAATCTATAGTGCCGTTTCCCTCATCCCTGACTTGCAAAGCCACAAACCATTTGTGGTCAATGACTTTAGAGAGGTAAATGGTATCCCTCAAGGGTTCTGGCCATGACTCCAAGGGCTTCTTAAGCTTAGCTTTGGTGGGGCGTTCTACCCTAGGTAAAATTACACTAACTGTGACATCACCCACCACTCTTGGATGGAATTCTACACCTCCTGAGGGGATGTTAGCCAAGACAAAGTTCTTGTGGGGGTTGGAAGCTTCATGGCAGCCAAGGAGGCTTGGGTGGCAGGGCTTACAGCATCAGAGAATCTATCATAGAAGTTGAATATTAGGTTTTGAGCGTTGGGAAAGTCTCTATGGAATACTTGGATGTTCTCAGTTTTGTTGTAATCTTTACAGGACACCAAAACTGGAGATGACATCATAGTAGGTGGAAGGCAAGAACAGCATCAATCCCATATTAGGGTTCACCATCTACTATTACAGGCTCAGAGTGGGATGTCATGGGACCCTCAAAGGGGATTAGGAGGCACTCATGAAGGGTGCTGAACTCTTTGATGGAAGGGGGTGGATCACCTTGGCAAGATGATGGGCCGATATTCCTGATGATCTTGAAGGATCCAAAACGCTTGGGGCCTAAATTATGGCAGGGGTGCTTCAGGTAGATATCAATGGCTTTGACCATGGCCAAGTTGCCTGGGTTGTACTCAGGGCCTTTGCGGCGCTTTTCTGGTCAGCATATGCTTTGTAGATCCTCATAAAATCAACAAGATGATACTTTGCTGCTTGTTATGTCTCTGAGCTTTTAGGCGCGCTCATTGGCAGCAACAACGGTGGACTCAATCAAATGACTCAGGTTGAAGCTGGTATTATACCAGTAGTTTACAAAAAAATGGGGATGTTCCTGTATAGATACATGTAAGGTTATTATAGGCAAATTGCACCAAAGGAAGGTGAGAGGCCCAATTGTTCTGTTCAGTGTTGGTATAGCTACGCAAGAGTTGATCCAAACCTTGGTTCACCCTCTCTGTCTGTCCATCTAACTGAGGGTGAAAGGCTGTTGAGTGGCAGGGGAGGATTCCTAAGATGAACAGTAAGGATTCTAAGAACTGGGCATTGAATTGCGGGGTGCAATCTGATAATTTCCTTGGGGAGGCCATGTAGGCAAAAGATTTGGTCTACAAAGAGGCAGGTTATCTTGAAGGAGGTAAGTGTGGTATTGTAAGTGATGAAATAACACCATATTGGTAAATAGGCACACCATAAACATTACTGCATCATGACCTAGACAAGGGAATTCCACAACTATCAATGGACACCGAAGTCCTAGGGCCACCCACAGCTTGGAGAGAAACAAGCAGTTTAGCGCTCTTCAGGTGACTAGTTTTTAACCGGTTGCACATCAAACAGGACTTTATGAATTTGGCAACACTCTGGAAATGTCTTTCCAACTGTAGGAGCGGTGGACCAACGCAAGTGTCTTGTCCAAGCCAGGGTTGCCAGCAATTGGAGGTTATGAGATTAATGGATCACCCTTTCTCTCAGGGTCCAATTAGTACACACCACTTTCCTTGATGGAGGAAGTACCCATCCAGCAACTGGTAAACTTTGTCCAGGGGTTCACCATTCCTTTCACAGGTCTGCTTGATCTTGTCATAGTCAGCTGACAGGGGTTAAGAAAGCCTAACATAGGCTGAAGTGTCAGTATCTCTCCAGGGGCTTAATCATGAGAAGAGCGGCAGGTTGGCAAGTGGGCTCTCCTTCCCATGTTTGGGCTTAATCAACACCTGAGTATTGTGGGCGTCAACTAGTGCCAGATCAAGGGAAAAGGCAGGGTTCCATGATAGAGAATCTACTAACAGATTTTGGGTACCATTAATGATGAAATATTGAAATTTAACACTGACAGGATTTACAACCACTAGGACAGGTGAGGGGACAGCTTCCAGGAGGCTTGGTAGTATATCAACACCTTGTTGTCAGTGTGGACAGTAAAGGGCCATTTAAACCATGCAAAATGGTGGCGCAGTGCTGTACCGCCTCAACAACAGCAAGTAGTTCCTTATCAAAGATAACATATTTGAACTACGTCAGGATCATCTTCTTTAACAAATAAGCTACAGGACGATACAATACATCCTTCTCTTCCTGCAGCAGAGCTGCTACCACTGAAAAATTAGAAGCATCTGTGGCAACAATAAAGGGACAGCTGAGGTCTGCATGTGCTAGCACTGGACTGGAAAAAGTATGGACTTAAAGGTGTGGAACTAGGCGTTTCATTCTGTGGTACAACTGAAATTCATGTTCCATATGCGGTGTAGAGTGGGGCAGCAACTTCTGAGAGCTGGGGGGTGGTAAACTTCTTGAGGAAATTACAAGTCTCAAGGAAGCTGCATAACTTTGTGAGAGATGAGAGGGTAGCCCAATAATGGATGGTAGCTTCCTTATCGGGGCAATCATGCGGCCATTAGGAAATATAATGTTTCCTAAAAACTCAACCTTGGGTCGGAAGAACTCACACTTGCTAGCTTTGATAGTAAAGTTTGCCTGGTCAAGGCGCTTTATGAGAGAAACAAGGTGGCATGCGTGAGATTAAATCTGGGAAGCAAGACCAGTATTTGCCCATGTATGATATTGTGCAGGTTCTCATAAAGTATTCCAATACAGCGTCAATAAATCTTTGAAAGCAGGTGGGAGCGTTCTTTAAACCAAACGGCATGACCTTGAACTGGTAGATGCCTTTATAAGTATGAAAAGCGATCAACCAATCCTGAGCTTCCTCAATGTGATACTGATTGAAGGCGTTAAGGCAATTTAGCTTGCTGAACACCCTAGAGTTTTCCATGTAGAGGGTGATCTGCTGCTCCAGGGGGAGTGTATGGGGGTCAGGTACTGTAACGCTGTTCAGATTTTTATAATCAATGCAGGAGGAGGTAACCATCGGATTTCTTGAATATAGAAGAGGGGAGCATCCAGATGAAGTTTTTTTTGAAGATTTGGCCCTAAGAAAGCATATCATCTTCCCAAACATCCAAGGACTCCTCCCTCACGGACAATTGAAAGATGAGAGAGTAGTTCTTGACAAGGTCAATCGCAACATATACTCAAAGTCAAACTTGGTTTGCTCAGGGACTTGGCGAGATTTAGAAGGATCAAAAATGTTCGCATAACTCCTGATTTAATCAGACAGGATATGTAAAGAAGCAGTGGTGACAGTCATTTGCATAGAGGCTAGGCTTACACTGGGGAGGGTCCCATATTCTTGGGCGCTCCATGGCGCTTTTGTCCAGACAAGGGATGGTAAATTTGACCCCTTGTTAGAATTTCAGATTACCACCTTATCCATCCCTTTGACAACTTATTAAATTATAAAGATTGGTACTTCCAATCTGATATTTTGGCGAAGATTGCTAACCAAACTATTAAAAATATTTAAACAATGGAAGTGATCTGATGAGTTTGATTAGTATACTTGTCGAGGATCATCCCCAAGAATGTTATACAGTGATTTGATGAGGGAGTAACATCCAAAAGTCGAATTACTATGAGGAATCATTCTGATCAAACAAGAGGGGAGTTTGTCAAAACTACCAAGGCGTTTTTAACGCTCGTTTAAATGGTAGTAGGCGTCATCAGGAAACACAATCCTAATAAATTGATGTTTAGTTTCTGACACTAATATACTGTGGCCAAACATTGAGGATTATGATACTCACAAATAATCAAGGCAAAGATACCCGCCAGTATAAAGAAGCTAAAACTCATGGATCAGACCATCTGAAAAACAAGTAATTAATCTCCAGTGGGCATCTGAAAAGCTGTGCACCAAGTGTAATATAACCCCCCCCCAATATTTTTCTAATAAAGACAAATCTTAATCTGATAAAAAATTACTTGTTTTATCCATTGGTTATATAAATTACTCTTGGGATAAGAGTGCAAGGATTATATATCCTAAGGTTGTTTGTTCATTATCTGATATATGCTTAGCTTTGCACGAAAGAAATAGGGAAGTGTTCCCTACCAGTTCAAAGATAGTCTAAAGAGGAAGAAGCACCTGTTTAGCGTGCAACACTTTACTCAAAGTGGCTTATAGGAAATCAACTTTAATAAAAGTCTTCATACCATTATTACCCCAGTTTACTTATTTCAGTTAATCATTGCAATTGGTCAAGAAC
Organism: Massospora cicadina; assembly: GCA_022478985.1. NCBI lineage: Eukaryota > Fungi > Entomophthoromycota > Entomophthoromycetes > Entomophthorales > Entomophthoraceae > Massospora > Massospora cicadina. The sequence goes on along the minus strand of JAKSZP010009570.1, from coordinate 41,624 downwards.
TTTTGCAGTTAAATTAGGGAGCAAAAGCGAGCTACAAATTAAGAAGCCCTGATTTTAACAATTGGTGCTCACTACAGGGGTTTGAGTTGTCAAAAGCCAATTTTTATCCAGAATGTCTAAGAATGAACTGTGGAAGCTCCGGATGTAGATAGAGTCCATCAATCAAATCGTGATTGTCTTAGCATCCCAAGACAATGTCAATACATTGGAGGAGTGGTAAACCAAAGTGGAAGAGATTATTGAGCAATTCAGGAATGTGAATTACAGCCTATGTGGAAAAGTTGCCTTTTTGAAGCAAAAAGAAGGTGAACTTATTAAAGAAACTTTATTCAAAAACTGGACGTGAAGAATACTGAAAATGCCTTTAGTGTTCATGAGGAGATGGCGAATTTGATGAAGCATATCAAGGAGTTAGAAAATCAAAAATGTGATTTGTGCAACCCAAGGTGAATGAAGCTGATGAAAATACCTGCAAACCTCCAATCAGGAAGACACCTTTACACTGAAATATGCCTAAACTATTTGCTGGTGTGTCAGAATGACTCCCAAAAACCACACCTATGGTTAATTGAGTCGGTGGGCAGGAATCTCCTGTGAGTGAATAAAATGAGGAGTTTTGGAATACACTGGTATTTCACGCCTTCCACTGGGATAAAGCCCTGGCGTTTTTCCGTCTCTTTAAATGATAATGTTTGGTTATGCAGACCATCAGAAATAGGTGACCATAATGAACTGTCTTAGCACTAATTGCCAGAATCTAGTGCTACCTCACCTCAATGAGAACAACTGGTCATAAACCGAGGCAAAAGCAGTGACCATGTTGGAGTTTGGAAGCCCTACTCAGATGATAAATCTTAATAAGGAATTTATGCGTTTAAAATTCTGATTGGATAAAACCCTGGCCAATTTTTACTAATCATTTTTATTAAATATCCCAGATTTTGGCTGATGTAAAAGTGCTTACTGACTTTGATGCATAGCCATGTAGGCGGTGTTTCAGCCTTATTACAAACTGCATTGGATTATGGCGAGAGCACTAGTAACTCAAACAATGACCTCAAGATAGTGGACCATCTGAAGATGCTTGGAGCCACTTTTAAAGCTCCCAATCACACATTTAAAGTGATTAAAACAAAGTCTTAAAATATTGTCAAATTTGGTGAACCTTCTGGAGCCTGAGTCAAAAAGTAATGGGAAATAAACTTAAAGCTCAAAATGGGTGGACAAAATATCAATTCACTTTCTCCCATGTGGAAAATTTGGCCATATAATTGCTCAGTGTCAGAACAAAAAGCCAAAAGATCAGATTAATCTCATTTAGACCAAGGAAATTAATTCATATTCAGGAAAAGGACCAGCAGTCTAAACAAGTGATGTTATAGTACTGCTGATAAACCTGTCCTGCATGATTTAATGAACTATGATAAAAACATCTCTGATTTATTTGTGGAAGATGACGCGCCTGATACGTTCCATCAGGTGGTCAACATGGATGTTAATGCGATTACCTAATTCATAGCAAAGGGGATTAACCCCAAGATTGTTAGTAAAGTTTCTCAGCCATATGCATGACAGTTAACGGAGAAAATCAGACCTGCCAAGAGCTGTATAGATTAGTTAAAACGAAGTTGGATGAGGAGAATGTTTACTTACTTATAAGCACAATCAAGGAGTCATTCCTTGATTTATCCGCTCGAATAATTCACACTCTTGATTCAGAAAAAAATGCCACTATCCATTCATTTAATACTTTATTGTAGTACTAGGAGTGTACCTATGCAGATATTCTAGTTAACATGATAAGAGTATGAGCAATAATTGATAGGGGAGCACCAATCAACATCAATTCCAACAAATTAGTGAAACACATAAAGATCTTGCCATATTTGAAGAATTGGAAAGAGTATGGAATATCTGGACCTGAAATCAATATCTCATGTGGAGCCTATAGTGCGCTACCACTTTGGTTTGAATTCATGGTAGTGCCAGCACTCACTATAGTGCTGGCCAATCCAAATTATGATATACTTATCAGAACATATTTTCTGAGTTATGGGTTGAAATATAACTTTGAAAAGAGCACTTTGAAAATATTGGGGCAGACGTTACCTTTGGTGTACCAGCAGAAGGGAGAGACCTCGCTAATGAGAAGGAATAATTTTGTCACCTGATTTATAATGACGGCATTATACCCATTTAATATAAATTATTTGGACAGAAACTGAAAGCAATGCTGTTGAAAATTATGGAGAATTGCAAAATACCCTTGAGGAAAAATGCGATAAACACTATTCTTCCAGGAACTCAAATTTGTAGTTAACACAGGGCTAACAATTGAACTCCCAGAACAGCTAAATGAGGAAATTTTCATCTTATGGAGAAAAATGAGGATTGAGCCAGGGGCGGCTCCAGGAATCATTATGCCTGGTCACAGAGATATTAGTGTGCTCCTAGCCATTCTGGGAGAGAAAATGATAAAAGTTGAAAAATTAAATCATTACAATTTTACATCTTATCCCAATGGTATAGCTTAGTGAATTATACAATTTTGGGTCATTCTCCAAAATGGGATTTCTGGTGGAAACTTCTGAAAGCGTCAACATTTTTGTAGATCATGAGCAGCTAGCTAATTTAACCAAAAATTAGAAAGAGTATGTGCTCCAATTATTCAAAGAATGTTAAGAGATTGCTTCTCAGAATGATCACAACTTAGGATGTGCAAAAAAGTAATCCACAAAGTTGATACTGGGGAATACCCACCAATAAGGATGTGGCCTGTCTGTAGATCAAGAGCTTCTGAAGCTGAGGTTAGCGATAAAAATTAGAAAGCTAGTGGAGCATGGGCTCCTCATTCTGTCATTAAGACCATGGGTGAGTCCAATCCTCCTGGTGAAAAAGAAGGATGGATCAAATCAAGTAGTGATCAATTATCGCCAATTATATAATGATTAAGAAAGACACCTATCAACTATCACAAATTGATGATGCACTCAGTCGTCTAGGAAAGGAAAAATACTTTTCAGCCATGGGCCTGATTATGGGATATTGAAAAATTGATTTTCCAAAAGAAGCTCAGGAAAAATGTATAATAATTACCATGCAGGGGTCATATCAGCTGACCAGGAGCTTCAAGGTTTATGCAACATGCCGCGACATAATAATTAGCTATGGGACAATAATAAATAATTTGAAAGTTACCCTGCGTGATGATCACTTGGAGCATCTGGAGGAAGTATTTAAGCAGTTGGCAATGGCGAATCTGAAAATAAAGCCACAAAATACCACTTCTTTAAAATGGAGCTCAAATACTTAGGGTTTATAATAAACTCTCACAGATTACAGCCGCAACTAATGAGGAAAGAAGCCATCAAACAAAGTTCAATCCTGAAAAGCGTTTAAGATATTCAAATCCTACTGAGGATGGCTGGATAATATTGGAGATTTATTAAACATTTCGCTGAAATTGATGAGCTTTTATTCCGCCTATAAAGGATTCAAAAAGAGAATTTGTGTGGAACAACGATGCCCAAAAATTTCTTTGATAAGCTCTGAAGCTATATCATGAGTAGCCCAGTGTTGGAATACCCAAATTTATATCAGGAATTCATAATCCAAGCATATGCCTCATTAATGGCAATTGGAGCCATTCTAAGTCAAGTGGATGACAATGAGGAAGAGCATCCAGTAGCCTATGTGAACAGAACTTTGTTGCTATCTGAAAGAAACTATACCATAACAGAGTGAGAGTGCCTGGCAGTAATCCACACCTTCAAACAATTTTAAGTTAATTTATGGGATGCACTTTAAAGTCATAACTGACCGCTTGTCCCTGAATTGGCTTCACAACCTGAAGGAACCAGAGAGCTGATTGACACGTTGGGCTTTAAAGTTTCAAGAGTATGACTTCAAAATTATTCAAAAAGCAGGAGCGGCGCATTATAATGCTGATGGACTGTCAAGATTGCTAGTTGTTCAAGTTTTATATCATTAGGCTGATGATAAATTTAGCGGATGATCAAAGGAGATATTGGGGATGAATTCTAAGATATTCAGAGTGCGCAAAGAAAAGCAGTGGAGAGCACCAAATTTAAGAGCAATCAACTATATAAGATGATTGAGGGAAAACAGTTAATATTTTCTAAACCTTTGGAAAATGTGGAAGTCATCCAAGCACTCATAAGGTCATTGGTCATGGTGGCCTAAAGAAGACAGTGGATCATATTCGCCAGTATCACTACTGGGAATTGATCAACTACAATGTCACGGACTATCTAACCTGCTGTTTGGAATGACAACTACACAAGCCGCACAAGAATGTCACAGGGTACAGGTTAGTACGCCCTGATTTTGCATGACACACGGTGTCCATAAATGTCATGGGACCGTTGAGATTCAGCATTGGAGGCGTGAAGTACATAATTGTCACAATAAACCATCTAACCAGATGGATCAAAACTAAAGCCTTGAGTAGAGTGGATGAAATGAGTATGGCAAAGTTTATTTTAGACCAAGTGGTCTATGATATTGTTATTTTAACTTATTCTTAGTGACAAAGGGACCAAATTTACGTTTTACATGATTTACAGGCTAAACAAACAAATGGGAATAAGAGGAGATGTCCATTCCTATTTCCCAGAAATGAATGGGATGGTGGAAATAGTGAACACAATTCAAGCCTCAACGTTAAAAAAGTTGGCCGCGTGGAACTTCTACATGGGGAGCATCTCTGAGTTTTGCACATTCTCCTACATTATCAGTTACCATTTGGAAACTGAGAAAACGCCGTTTAAACTTTTATATGGGCAAAGGGCCACATTTTCACCAATTTTGTGTTCTGCCATTGAAACAGCTTCAGGGATGAGCGCTAAACAATATCTATCCCAGCTGGCCAAAATATTGAACTACAATCTCTGGCATTTGAAATGACGCTTAAAAGGAGAATCAATATAAAGAAAATGGATGACCAGAATTAGCCTACGTTGAATGAATACTATAAGGGTAATAGGGTAACATATGTGGTACCCATGGGTTCAGGAGAAAAAAACAATTTAGACGCCCTATGGTTGGGGTGTTTAAAATTATTGCCAAGTCAGTGAATGATGCCTATGTGATCAAGATATTGGAGATGGTTGAATAGTCAATAGAGTTCATGCATAAACCCAAAGTATTGGACTTAGGATAAAAAATAATATAGAAATATAAAAATGATGAAAAAAATAAAAAGATGCATAAAAATATAATAAAATTATAAGAAATTGATTTTAATTTTTTTTCTGTGGAAATGCAGCTGGAGAAGTTCCCACCTACCAAATGTGGAGGAAGGGATGATCATTATGGGAACATGTCCCAATTGTTGGCAGGATCAGGATGGTCTGAAACTAGATCCAGTGGAATAGTCCCTATGAGTAAGTTATTGGGAGGAACAGCTCAAGTTGAAACAGGGTTTGTCGTGAGTAGTACCAAAGTGCTAGTGAAGAACTCAGCAAGGCTGGCTGAGACAATCTTGAGAAATGATGAGGAGTTGTTGGAACTGGTCCTGGGGTTAGTACAAGTTGACTGATGCAAAGTCATGGGATCCCGTCCTGGGGTTAGTACAGGTTGAATGGTGAAGTGCCATTGGGGACCCATCCTGTGGTTGTACAGGTGGACCAGCTCATCTCTTGGCAAGGATGTCAGATATGGTAATAGCATGCATGATCTCACAGAAATGGCGCTCAAGAGAGGCAGCAGCAGGTATTAATCAAGAAAAAGGAGTTGCAAAACTGAGCATGGCATGAGAGCGTTGAGCGCAGACAGACAAACTCTGCTGAAGTCTTAGAAACATAATGGCCGAACATGACCACAGCACAAGGTGGCTTCCATTCCTGAGGGTTCTATCTTCCGCTGAATAATATGATCAAGCAGGAGGATATACTGAAATTTCAGTTGACCACATTGTCTATCCCTTTGACAATTTAATCAATTGAGAATTGGTATTTCCAATATGATACTTTAGTGACAATTGCAGACTAAATTATTAGTCATAATTAATCAATGGAAGGGATCATATGATTATTTTTTTTAGTATTTTCACCAGGGATCATCCCTGACAAAATTTAGCAGTGATTTGATGAAGGAGTAACATCCAATAGTCGAATTACTATGAGGAATCATTCTGAATAAACAAGTGAGGAGTTTGTCAATATTACCAAGGGCGTTTTTAACGCTTGTTCCAATGGTAGTAGGTGTCATCAGGAAACACAATCCTAATAAATTGGTGTTTGGTTTCTGATACTAATATACTGTGGCCAAACATTGAGGATTATGCTACTCACAAATAATCAAGACAAAGATACCCGCCAGTATTAAGGAAGTTAAAACGTATGGGTCAAACCATCTGGGGAACAATTAATCTCCAGTGGGCAGCTGAAAAGCTGTGCACCAAGTGTACTATAGACCCCTCAATATTTTCACAATAAAGACAAATCTTAATTTGATAAAAACTTACTTGTTTTATATATTGGTTGTATAAGTTACTCTTGGGATAAGAGTGCAAGGATTAGTTAACTTAAGGTTGTTTGTTTGTTATCTGATATCCGCTTAGCTCTGCTGAGAAAGGAATAGGGAAGAGTTCCCTACCTGTTTACAGATATCTTCAAGAGAAAGAAACACCTGTTTAGCGTTGTACCCTTTACTAAAAGTGGCTTTTAGGGCAATCAACTTTAATAAAAGTCTTCATACCATTCTTACCCCAGTTTATCAATTTCAGTAAATCAATGCAATTAGTCAAGAATCTGTGCATTAAATCAGGGAGCAAAAGCGAGCTCCAAATTAAGAAACCCTGATTTTAACACCCCTCCAGGGAACTTCAAATGCAAAGTGGATTCCACAAAATTGGTGAAGATATCAAATCGTCGATATTAGCCAACACCCAGAATCACAGGGTACTGGATGTTTTACTATTTATAAGGGCTATTTTTATATTGGCTTCCTCATGGAAGAGGATGCGGACGCTGCAGAAGCAACGCCCTTAATTTACAAAAACACACCCGTTACCACTACCTAAATCTCATCTCCCCAATGATACCACACTCGTGGTGACATTTAAAAACCTTTCCTCACACCTTCCCCCTTAAAAACTATATGAGGAGTTGATGTCAGGGCTGTCCACTTATGGCACGGACCCATCCTCCAATTCCTTGTCCCAAGTGGTACTGAGCGCCTCGCGGCACCTTGGGCAATGGCCACCATTACCCCCATCAGTTAAACATGGCCCAGCACATCCCACCGCATTCCTTTATCCCATCTTCACCTGACTGACTTTTGGGCTTGCACTAACAACGGTTGCACAATTTTCCCCCTGTGCCATGAGTTGGACCATATAAAGAAATTATGTCGTTACAATTCAAACCATGCAAACACTGCCAGCTCCACCCATGAGGCCACTCCAACTGCATTTAAATGTGTATTTTGGCTGCCCCCATCCCCACAGGCTGTGTGACCATCAAATCAGATGCATAAACTATCAATAAAAGCCCAAACCGACCTATTTACACCCATGCCAACCAATTGGATGCAGGTTTGGACCCAAAATCAATCCAAATTTTTTCCGCCTCAAAACTTACCCAACCCAAGCCGCGTATCACCAAATTAATCCTACTCAACCAAAAATGCCTGGGACTTATTAGATGAATTGAACAAATCTGGTAAAATTGTCTCACCACCATAGTTCCCAATTAATTTAGAACCTTATCTGAATTCAGGCTTTGATGCCCCAATCCTGCCCAAAAAATATTCTCAAACCCACCACTACCCCTTTCCTGAGCGACCATCAGCTAGCCAAGGCTGCAGTGGCTTCATCTGAAAGTTGCCATCTCTGCGAAGCCATGGCAGACTCTGTTGCTGAATTTAAAGAAGGGCTGCATGACACCACGTTCCCCTTAATTTCCCTGTAGTTTCAAAAGAGGAAATCAAACGCCTAGCTGAAACTGCCATCATTACTGTCAAGCATGTTGCTGAACTGGTCAAATTTTTCCCATCCACACGCATCACAAGAGCCAACAATGCAAAATTTTCCCAGCTTTCTGACACCCATATCCAAGCTGAACACCATGTTTCTGAACTCATGGAGGCTATACTACAGGCCCAAATTATTATTATCAGTCTCAACAAATATCTGCTTCACCTTGACCCTCATCCCACAGATGCCCCAACCCCCTTTCTATCAGCATTCGTCTTCCTCTTCAATGCTGAGGCTGTAATCATAACTGAATGCAATAATCCGCCTGATCCCCTCCCCTCCGCTATTGTGGGATAAGTGGCTCGCTGCTGTGCCACCTGGAAGGTTAATTTTTCATCCTTTTGTGTGTCTCAATGCTCATTTTGGGAAGTTGATTCATGTTTTTGGTTTGCTTCATTGGAATTCCTGTTTCAGTAATGTCCATCCCCTGGTCACATACCTTGAATGAATTTCAAATTTAGATGTTTGTAATATGGGAGAAGCTTTTCACAAAGTGTCCATCGTCTTCAAAAACGGGACAGGTGATAATACATGATAGCTGGAAATAGCTTGAGACGCACTGCCTTTTAAAAACTGACCAACCCCTAAGGGAAGGTCCAGGGCCTCCACGTGCACTTGACAGATGAAGTTCTCAGTAGCTTCAGTGTCAACCAAAGTAAGCGCCTTGAAATCCTTCCCAGCAGTGAAGAAAGTAGCCATGAACAAGAAATACACAGAGGAGGATTTTTTTCTCAGGGAGCCAAGGAATGATTATATAGATCCAAGCAGATGGTGGAGAGTAGCCATGACATACCCAGAGGATTCAAAAGAGTATGAATTCACATTAGCCAGTGAGTTGCCCACGGTATTTGATTGGAGTGGGATAGCTTAACACTCTATTCTTAGAAGGGAGATGATCCTTATCACAGAGAACTACACCAGTAAGGATGACCATTTCTTTTGAGGAGTCACCCAAGGCAAGTTTGGCTTCAATCATCTTTTCATTTATATCTACCCGTTTCTGGATAGGGTTTTCCTAGAAAGGTGACTCTGGAGTGATTGGAAAGAGCTATTCAACTGAGCCAACAGGGATGGCAGGTTAAACAGGTGGCATAGTTTCTAAAATGGCAACAGAAGATCCATTGCTAGAGTAAAGTGAATGCTCTGATAAATGGGTTAGACTTACTAACCCCCTCTACTTTTGAGGACAAAAGCGAGGGGTAATCCATGGAGCGCAGTGGTGCAGGGCCAGTAGTGAGGAGACCTCATCTATGATGGAGGCTTCAGTCTCACCTTCCAGAGAGCTCACTTCTGGTTTTAAATGGTACTGGGATAGTATAGAGGGATTATAAAATGGTAATGTTGAAGGTGTCCATTACAGCTAGGCCATTAGCAAGATAATTTATGATGGGATCCAAAACTTGACTGGCGTCAGTTATAACATAGTAGGTTCCTCAAGAGTGCACAACAGAGATGGAGTTGTCAAGTTCTAAGATCTGAAGTTCCACGGTATAGGTAGGCTTGACAGCGCAAATGCTATTGGACAGAATGGACGCAAGGATAGAGAACATTCCAGATAAGGAGGGGGAGGGTTATCCCATATGCCAAGGGCAGCACCTATTTATACAGGGACTTGCTGAGGAAGGCCATTTTCAACTGTTCAAGAGATTCCAGCCTTAATGCCTTTTTGGAACGGGTGCAAGTACCGTGCTGTAGTGAGGTCCTTGGGCCAAGTGGACAAAGTTTTATAGTCCTCAAAAGTGGCTGGGGGAAATTACATGAGGCTTGACAAAGGTTTACAACGCTGGGAGAGATTCCCAGATATATTTATTAGTTTCATCAGTAAAGAGTAACCATTAGTGAGCTCTTTATGAAATCTCATGAAGCAACAGCTGTAGAGGAGAGCATCAGCTAAGTCCTTTCCTTGAGACTTTTGGTGTGCCTTAATGTTGGACAACATGTTGAAGATTTAAATTTACATTTGGAATACCAAGAGTTGGAGAAGGTTAAGCTGGTAGTGGCAGGTACTTCGCAATGTATGTGCTTCTTGATTGAGGGGAGCCATGCAACACCCTCAATACTTGCTTTGAAGAAGGTAAAGTCTAAGGACAGGAAGGACAAAACAGTACTGGCCCAGTGAACCGCCTCAAAAGGGGACAACTCTTAGAGGGCTGGGATTATTTTAGTCAACTAACAGGAGAATAAACTCACAACAAAATCAAGGCTTTTCTCAGATAATGTAATAGTAAACTGAGCGCAGGAGATCGCAGGAGGGAAAGCGCCAGGCAAAAGGTGCCAGAATAAAACAAAATGGCCAAGTAGGAGGAAGCAACATACTAGGTTATCTCAGTTTTGTTTCCAAATTAAAATTATTTAGCAAAACGCAAACCAAACTATAGCAGGCTATCAGAGACAAAAGTCCCTGAGAGTTGAGGTAGGTTGCATAAGTATAGTTTAGACTTGGCATAATAGATTGAAGCATGGGGCAGATTTATGACAAAGGGGAGGGTCAGACCAGAGCTTAAAGTAGAGTCCTGCCATTGTGAAAAGTTTTAACCAGTATTTTATTAATAAAATTTACAAAAAGCATGGAAACTTAAGCAAATTCAACCAAACTATATTAAAATTTATCTGGTTATATGAGAAAAGAAAAATTATTTCTCAGCTTGGGCTCAAATATAAATGGAAGTTTTGCTACAATCTCAAAATGATTAATGAAATCTGATCCATGGCAAAAAGATTTGTTTTAGCGAAATCAAAATTCTATAAATTTGGCCAATTTTTTAACGCTGGATTGGCTGATTTAAAAATCTTTGAGTCAATTTTTGCTAGATTTTCTGCTTCTATAGTGCAATTTCCTCACCCTGACAGTCAAAAACAGAACCCATTTGCAGTCAATGACCTTAGAGAGCTCATTGGTAACCCTCAAGGGTCTGGCCTTGATTCCAAATGCTTCTTAAGCTTGACTTTGGTGGGGCGTTCTACTTCAGGTTGTCACTAACTGTGACAAGTTTCCTTATGTTTGTTGATGGCCCATTATACCCAGAATTGCTTGCAAATTATAATTTACCAAATGGTACGAATTATATTAGTTTTTAAATTGTAAGATGCCATTGATAATTGAAAAGCCAAAATAATTTTTATTTATTTTTTAAGCCTTATGTTTGTATACAACCCATTTTACTCAGCATTGCATAATGGGTTAAAATTTACTAGATAATAATAAAATATGTTAGTTTTTTATTAAATGCTTAAATAAGTTTATGTACTGATCAAATCTAATTATTTTTTATTACTAACCACTCACCCAAAACCAATTAAACTTATTGAATCAATATAAAGCCACCAACCACTTGACTAACTACTTATACAATCAGAAAACAAATTATATATTCTCAGTTATAACAGTATATTGGATACCTTAGTTCTTTAACAGGTTAAAAACATATATAATTTCCATTTCCTACAGTGATAATTGGGGTTTCACAGGCTATATCTAGTAAGTTATAGGTTCTCCATTTGGAGATGTAAGTAACAGCTAGTTTGAATTAGAGTAGACACTTTGTAAAAATTCCTTTGTCTAAAGTGAGGTGGCCTCATGCCTATTGAATTTGAATCAATATTCCTCCAATTTAAAACCTAAAGCAAAACATTATAAAAACTAAACTGAAACTTAAACAACAACTTTATTTTGTTTTCACCTTTAGTTATTATCTATATCTTTTCAAACTTATCCTAGTTATCTCACTTTTTTGGAATTCAACTTGTTGACCCCATCATCCCCTGGTCAGCTTACCTCAGTTAAATAAAACTTGTTGACCCATATTTGCCATTAGGTCTCAAAAAGTCTGAATCTACTAATATTAAACTTGAGTCAACGTCTAATTTTGTTTTTGTATAAATTAAATTGGGGTCAGTACGGGTTACTGAATAGGGAGATTGTCAAAATGCAGGTAAGTTGGCAGCATTATAAATCTTGTAGTTAATATTTGGATGCAATAATTCTATTTAGAGTCAATAGTTCAGTGTTTTGACTCAGTTAGAAAAAAAGAGGGTTAAGTCAAGTAATTAAGTGGTTTGATAATCTAATTAAGTTTGAATCTAAATTTTGATCATAATAGATTGTTAGAAGTCAATTTTCCCTCTTTCTAGACTCAGTTAGCAGGAAGAGGGAGTTTGACAGGTAATTTGGGGTTACAACAATCTGCTAACGTTTGGAGATAATTTAAAAATATGATAAATCACTGGGAATTGACAACAGGTAATTCAGGTGTGTCAGTAATGTGGTGGGCTTGGATACAATTCTTGAGAATATACTTCTATCAATAGCTTGAATACAATCCTTGATAAATAATCAATTTGAAATCAGTTATTTGTTTTTATCAATGGTTGATAGCTGAAATTATGGATAATCCTATAACCTTAGGCTATTGAATTAGTGCTGATAGGTCTAATCTATAAATAATTAAATATAGTGTTTTGCCTTAGATAAATAAATATAAAATTGTTTGGGTTATGATACCAAATCTAGTCAACATTTTAACAATTACATAATATTTTCTTCTATTACAGAAATTAAAAATACAGCTTTGAGGTGCACATGGACCCCCTACTATCCACCTATGTTCAAAATTTTAGTTAATTACATGACACTCACTCTCTTTCTGCCTGGCATAACTTTCTGAGCAAAATCTTACTGAAAAAAGCAAATCTCAATCGCCTGCTGTAGTTTTGCTCCAATGTCATCAGATTCCCCACTGACTGCCCCAGTGTGGGGCAGCATTGAAACTCCTCCATTGTTTTCTGTCCAACATGAAAACGCTCTCAGACTGGCTCACCCAGTCATACCAAAACCTCTGGGAAGATTTGTTCCTCCCAAGGATTCTGACGCCCACCTTGCTCATACCCAAGTGGTGCCTTGTTGCACCCTGGTGCTCCCCCAGAGCAAAATGCATCTTGGCCTTTGGGTCGATTTTTGGGAAACTTTTCCCCTACCATGACTAAGCCATTATCAAATGGCTCAGGTGGTGATGCATTCTGCCAGTTTCATTGACTTCCACCCCTATAAGGGGTATTTTGATTTCAGCTTTACCTGTGAATCTGACGCCATCACTGCAGCAACAGTGCCCCTGGTTTTCCAGGGTACCCCTCTCCCCACAATTTGGACCTGGCTGCTAGAGGATACCACTTTAGTGGTTCAGTTCGCTGGTTTGCCCACCCAACTTCCCCTGAGGTGCTCCACCAGGAGCTGATGGAAGGTTTTGGCAGCCTATGGCTCCAACCCCATCTTGCAATTTGTGGTCCCAAATGGGGCCACACGCCTTCACTGGGCCTCAAGCATATGCCATAATCAGCCCTGAATCTAATAAAATTGCCTTGGCAATTCACCCCTCGTGCATCATCCCCTCTGCCCTTGACCATCCATTCTGGGCCTGCGTTGAGGGTGAGCGGATGATCTGTCAATCCTGTTTTGAGTTGAACCACTCAAAATGTAAATGCCACCCTTAGCCGCTTCTGACAGCTCTGATTTTTGTCCACCAGCTTCCAATCTACCGCCAACCCTGAGCCAGCTTTGGTATGGGGTACAATCCTACCTCCCCCAATCCCAAAGCCAGTTGTTGCAGCTGCACCTTCAGCCACCAATCAACATCCTCCTCGCCCCAATGCCACAAACGCTTCTGCCAATCAAGCACAGGATTAGACCCCAGTTCACTCCCATGCATCCTCCAATAAACCAACCAAATCTCAGGAATATGCCAATTCCCCAATTTAATTCAGCCAAAATCCTTGGGATCTAAGATGAAATTGATAAGTCCAGAATATTATTGAAGACCATACTATATAACTCAAGTGGTTTGTGTTTATTGAACATGACGCTGGGCTAGCCCCTCATTTATACGCCCCCAGCAAAACACCAAAATGTTCCGCGGTGACCACCAGCAAGCTGTTGAAGCAACAACTGAGCCAGATTGTCATCCTCTCCACAAAGCTGCCGCTAAATCAGTGGAAATGCTTTCAGGAGTAATCCCTCATTCCATTATTTCCTCCACCGCCAATAATCTTCAAAAAATATGCTGAATGAAGCTCACAAAGCTGCCAATGACGCCATCCAGCATATGTTAATGATAGCGCAGAATCCCAAATCCAAGATTACCAGCACCAATATTGCCACATTTGTAAAGCTTTTCCAATGCACGCATGAAAGCTGAAACAGCTTTGAACAGTTACGTCGGAACTCTCATATACAACAGCTGTCTTCCTGCCACCCCTAATCATTGGAAATTTATCTTCACATCCCGCTGACGCCCCCAACGCCCTCTCTCTCCACCGTAGCCCATGTCCTGCTTTGGGGTGAAGTAGAGACTGAGGATGAGCCCCCTGATCCCCCCTCCCCTTCTGCCATGATGGGATAAAAGTTCCCACTGTCCCACTTGGTTGGTTGTGTTTGCGAATTGTGTGTCTTCCATTTGTTTTGGGTGATTCTTTTTGTTCAGTGAGGATTTATTTGTTTGCTTTTTGGTTTCAGTAATGTCCGTCCCCTGGTTGGCTTACCTTGGTTAAATTTAATAAATAATTAAATGACAGTTTTTGATGGGCATTGCACATATACAAACACTTGATTTTATTTTTATATACTATTGATATGTTTGTTTTTCAAGGTAGGTGGAGCAATTATCAATAAGTTTATGAAGTAAATAAACATATTAACTTGTCTAAATAGAAACCAAACTGCTTAGCATAACAACTAAATCTATCAGATCAATTAAAAACTCTCTCAACTTAAAATATTTTATATACAATCAAAAACCAACAATCACTTGGCCAAAACTATTTTAATTCATCAAATCAACTAAAAAACACCAACCATTTGACCAAAACCAATTGTGTCAATAGAGCGTTTGTAACTCTCCTGTTTCCAGCGAGGTGATGCAAGATGAAAAGACACACCTACAAGGAACCAGTCATTAGTATGATGGTGAGAATAGCCCCGCAGAGGGTGATGGAGCTAAAGAAACACAGGGCAAGAGTTTTTAACGCGGTATATACTAAATGATAGCAAACAAACAACAAGACTTGGGTGGACCCCAAAGGGGCGTCCATATCAAGTGGAGATCTGGGCTTGAGTGCTTGGGTGCCTCAGTCTGGAGTGGACCAGGACGGCCCAGCAGTGTATCAGATGTGGTAGTTTTGTGCAAATAAATGGTTGACGTTGTTAGAGACCTCTCCAAAGAGGTCCGCCAACATGTTTGCCCAAGTTAACATATAAATAATGTAAACTAACGGGATTTTATTATAAGTAGTCAACTAATGAGGAAAGTTTATCTTGAGGAAACATACTTAGACAATTGGGAGGGATCACAAAATGGTGGAATACGTGATAAGCTCAGCGAACAATAGGTGCACGCTTCCATCGGCCAGGGTACTATATCTTGAGAATGACTGAACTCAAGTTATTGATTGTAGACACGGCTGACCTAATTTGAAAATTTAAAAAAATGAACAGGTTTCATAAATTTGTTTGCCAAGCAACCAAACTAAACCGTAGCTATTATTAATATAGCTAGTGCGTTTTAACGCCCTTGCCATAATACAGGGATGAGCGTCACGCACATCCTAGACCAACCTGGGCATATCTGGCATGAATTCAGCGCTGGTCCAGGATATATTTGAGGTCAGTAAGGCCTGCCAACTTTACCTTTTTGAATTCTGACAACTAGCTTTATCTTTGAAATTGGTACCCTCAATCATGTCATCAGGGCATGACATTACTCTCTTGTTCTTTTAAGGCTCCACACCCCCTCTAGGGGCTTTTGCTAAGGAAAAGTTCTTGTGGGCTGGGGCCAACTTCATAGCGGCGATGGTTTGCTGAGAATTGGGTCCTGCAGCTTCAGGGAACTGCTCGTGGAAAACTTTGATCAGATTCTGGGCATGGGCACAGTTGCGCGCTGATACCTAACTGTTTTCCGCTGTATTGAATCCCTTTCTTGGATACAAGGTACTAAAGCCTTCTTATGACTCTGCGTGAGGCTACAATCTCCTCCACTTCTCATTCTGGCGCCCCATCCACGTAATAAACCTCTGAAGTCTCTGGCGGGGCCCTCAAACAATGTAAGCTTTTTTCATGGAAGACTGAAAAGATTTGGAATGAGGTGGGAGATTTAACTGTATAAGGCGTGTCCTACCTTTCTGACAATGCGGTAAAACCTAATCCTCTTTGGTCCCAGTTTATACATGGTTTCTTGATGGGAATGTTTTTAGCATTCAGCATCAAGCAATCATATTCCTTGTACGCAAGACCTAATCATTTCTTCTCATCCGCGTTCTCCTTATAAGCTTGCATAGCTGCATCCACGTTCGTGCTCACCCCCTGGTATACTTTCTTGATTATTTTAGCGAAGCCACCACCGCTCTAACTTTAGATCTACAACTGGGCTCCATTTTGAAGGCGGGGTTGAAGCCATAGTTGGCAAATAAGGGGACCAACTAATTGATGCACGTTGGGCGTTGCTATAACTGAATTGTGCCCATGGGGAGATGAGAAACCCAATCTGAATGGTCCGCGGTAATGTAACACAGCAGGAACTGCTCCAAGCACTGATTCACTCGTTCATATTGCCCATATGACTGGGGGTGATAGGCAGTTGAATGGTAGGGACGGATCTGAAGAGTCTTACACAACACTTCCCAAAAGACAGAAGTTGTGATGGTCAAGGGGCTGCCTGACTGCCACATAGCCCTGACCCCCCTAAGCGGGGATCACAGCTAGTAGTACCATAAATAATATAAATAAAAATGTGGGGCTCAAGGGCAACAACCCTCAAAAATGGCATTCTGTCAAATCAGATGCCGTAAAATCAATGAAACCTGGAGCAAAGGTGGCAAAGGTTGATGTAAATGGCGACCGGGCCAATCAGAGGCCGCCAACCCAAATTCTGAGGATCTTAATGAAGATATTGGCAATGGCAAAGAGCAGCCCAGAAAATCAGAGGCTGCCAAGCCAAATTATGCCAAAAACGGAAATGGCAAGAATCACGGCATCACACAGCTCAACAAATCAGGAGCTGCCAAGCTGAATCCACCACTTGTCAAAAGTATCAAGAGCCATGGCAAAAGGTAGCCCAGCAAATCAGGGGCTGCCAGGCAAATTATCCCAAAAATGGGAATTTTGGTGATAAGGTTGACACAAGCTCTGATTCATCCCCGGTGGACAAAAATATATGCGGAAAAGTTTCCATAATGCCACAGGTACCCAATGAACGGTCTAGAATGAGCCTAGATGGGAATATCGGAGGCTGAGATTCTCAAAATAGGCCCATGAATAGCCTGCCACCCGCGGACTCCGCGGGGTCCAATTTCTTCATATCCCCCATTCCATAATATAAAAACAACCAGGCGAAGGTGTTTAAGACAACTTCATCTTCTAATATATACAAATAAAAACATCAAAATTAAAAATAAAATTTTGAAATGCTGAAATCATTTATTGAGATTTTGATGGAAAACCACAGATTTTGAGCTAAGATGATGGACCAATAGTCGGATTTCAACAGAGCAGTCGCCTCTCTGTATGCTCTCTCTGGGGGACAGACTGTCCTCCCCAGAGTGAGCATCATCCTCACCATGTTCCAAGGATACCTTAACCGCTCATCAAGCCAATGAACAAAGGACATAACCACTGCAGCCCTCTCATGTTTGTGGGCTCTCACATGGGCCCTCTTGCCCAACTGCTTTGTGGCAATGTGGAAAGACCCCGTTCGTCACATTAGATGAAGTTCATTCAATCTCATCTCCCTTTTATGGGATGGGATGGGGAGATCATATGAGAGAGCCCTACCTGCTTGGTATGAACATATGAGCACTATCCTAATGGTCATCTTTTCCATCCTGTTCCTGCTGAGGGAAGCCGCTCGCCTCCTCCCATCCTGAGGGAATTCCGTCGCTTATGTCCAACATGTTGATGCCACATCTGAGTTTAGACAATCATTGACCCTGGAGGAGCTGAGTGTAATGCACAGAACCTTCTCCCACATTAGATTACAGGCCCGCTTTACAGTGGCCTCTGGGGGTACAACAGCTGCGTCCCTCCAGATTGCCCAGGTGATAGCGGACCTGCTGAAGAACCTGTCTATCTGGATCACTGACCTTTTGGAAACACAGCTGGCCCTTCCAACCTCTCTGGAGGACTGCCTCCACTTTGTGGAAAGAGCCGCCACCCCAAACGACTCTCAGGATGCCGCCTGTCAGCGCTCTTGGCCCTCAGCCAAGGGAGAATGGCTGTTAAGGAGTACGCTCAGCTGTTCTGGCCCCTAGTCAAAGCCACAAAAGTGTCTCCTTCCCAGCTCGCATGGATGTTTAGACAGAACCTTCGCCCAGACATCCTCACAGCTATGGCCGCCACCCGCCTGGGGGAAACCTTGGAAGAAGAGGTCACTGTTGCTTCCCAGGTAGAAAACCAGCTAGCCTTGGCCCAAGCCAGGGCCCCTGTGCCTGGGAACCACAGTAGATTCCGCGGACGACGCGCGGAGTCAGAGCCCATCTCAAGCCATATGGGGCAACAGGAGCAGGGGGGCCCCGGGGAAAATGCCCCACGCCTTGCAGCTCCTGCACCCACTGCTCCCAGCGGCTTGGACGGCCCCACCTACAACCTTTGCCCGACCCCTGCACGCATCTCTTCGCTCAATAAAGGAAAAGGTTCCTCCTACCTGTTTATTCCATTTACTTTGAAGCGAAAGAAGAAAGATAAAGGGGCCAAGTTAGAAAAACTGTGGGCTTTAGTGGATACTGGGGCCAAAGAAAACTACTTGGACTGAGAGCTAGCCAAGAAATTGGGAGTACAAATGTGAGAAAAGGGGACCGTGACTCTTGCAGACACCTCCAAGTCGTCGGAATGCTGGGAGATTGAGCCCAGGATCAAGCTTCAACAGGGAGTCCACCACTTCTGGGAAGACTTTTGCGCCATCCAGAACCTGCCCCACCCCATCGTTCTGGGCATGAAATGGTGGCATAAGTACTCCCCACATTTTGATCTGGAGGAGGGCCAGGTGATGCTTCACCCCAAGGAACAAGAGCCTTTAACGTTAGAATTCTTTACCTCTGGCAGAAGCAGGCCTGGCGTGAACTCTGTGCACCTAGGGATGGAGAGGGAAAAATATACTGGAGGAATTCAGAGACTATGAACACCTGTTCCAGAAGAGCGTCGCCGCCCCCTGCGATCCACAGGGCCCCTTTGCATTCTCGTTCAAGTTCAAAGGGGATGCTGAGCTCCCAAAAGGAAGCCCGGTGTACCCCCTGAACCCCAGAGCAAAGGAAGCCCTAGACCAGTACGTGAAGGATATGTTGGAGCGAGGGATGATTGTGCCCTCAAAATCTCCTGTGGTGTCTCCCATCCTCCTGGTCCCCAAGGCCAACAGCGAGCTCCACCCCTGTGTGGACTACCGCCATCTAAACGCCATAACTGAAATGGACCCCTATCCCATTCCGCTAATGGCGAGCATCTCACAGATGATCGCTGGGAGTCAGGTGTTCTCTAAGTTGGACCTGGTCGACGCTTTCAACCAAGTGCCAGTTGTACCCAAGCACCAACAGTACACGGCATTCAAGTGCCACCTAGGGGTATATGAGTACAAGGTTATGCCGTTTGGACTTAAGAACGCCCCTGCCGTTTTTCAAAGGACCATTGACCATGCCCTGGGCGACTTGATCAGGAGATGCTGTGTCGCATACATGGATGACATCTTGGTGTTCTCCAAGTCTCGCGAGATGCACACAGAGGACGTCAAGAAGGTCCTCAGTGCACTGGATAAGGCTAACCTGCGGCTGAAGCCCTCCAAATGCGAGTTCTACAAGGGCTCAGTATCTTTCCTAGGAAACGTTGTATTTGAGAAGGGGACAGCCATCTGCCCAGACAAGCTGATGGCAGTGAAGGAGTGGGCAGCGCCAACGGATAAGACAGGTGTGCACAGTTTCTTAGGGGTGGTGAATTTCCTGAGGAGATTCACCAAGGACCTCTCAGAAACAGCTGCCCCACTTACCCAGTTGACTGGGCAAGTCCCTTTCCAATGGGGGGAGGAAGAAGAGAGGGCGTTCCAGGCCATCAAGGAGGCCCTTCTCACAGCGCCAGTCCTAGCGCACCCAGACGCCAATCACCCATTCATTGTAGAGACAGATGCGTCTAATTTCGCCATTGGGGCGGTCCTCTTGCAGACAGGGGAGGATGGTTTGGAGCACCCAGTATGCTACTTCAGCAGGAAGATGCTACCAGCGGAAACAAACTACCCTGTCTATGACAAGGAACTCCTGGCGATTGTCGCAGCACTAGATGAGTGGCAGCATCATCTGTTGTACGCGCGCCACCTGTTCACAATCTGGACTGACCACAGGGCCTTGGAGTTCCACAAGAGCCCCCATAGGATGAACCAAAGACAAGCCCACTGGCACCTAGAGCTGTCTCAATATGATTTTAAAATAGAATATAAGCCTGGGGAGAGCAACTTACTCCCAGACCTACTTAGCTGGGACCCAAAAATGACCTTTGCAAAGGAGGAGCTGGATGAGTTCAACATGGCCACGATGCTCCCTCCCCAGTTGTTTGCATCAATACAGGAGGAACGCGCCGACCTAAAAGAGAGAATCCAGGACAGCCCAACGATGCACCAAATTTGGAGAGATGGTCAGGAGAGAGATAGAGGGAGGGGACCCCAGCAAAGGCTACAAGAATTTCAGGAAGGAGGGGGGCCTCATCCTGCACCACGACCGCCTATGGGTCCCAACGCTCAAGCTTCAAACCGAAGTAATGGAGTTATGTCATGACCACCCCCTGGCGGGACACCCTGGGGTGGGGAAAACAATTGAGCTAATACACCGAACTACTCCTGGCTGGGCCTAGTGGGAATGGTAAGAGGGTATACCGCGCGCTGCCTTACCTGCGCCTGATCAAAGCCATCTTGAAACAAACCCGCAGGGAAGTTAAAACCACTGCAGATCGCCCAAATGCCGTGGACCTCCCTGAGCGTGGATTTTATCACTGGGCTCCCAAAATTGGAGGGCTATGACGCGGTCATGGTGGTGGTGGACCAACTAACAAAGTATGCTGAGTTCTTCCCTTGCACCTCTAAGGTCACAGCGAAGGACATGGCCAAAATCTTCATGAGGGAGGTCTTTGCTTGACATGGACTCCCAGACAAGATCATCTTGGACAGGGGCCAGCAGTTCATCTCCAGGTTCTGGGATCACCTCCTGGAAAATCTAAAAATTAAACCATGCCATTCCTCCGCCTACCACCCCCAGTTGGATGGCCAGACGGAGAGGGTCAATCAGACCCTGGAACAGTACCTACGGTGCTACCTCACCACGCAACATGATCATTGGATCAAGTGGCTGAGGATTGCACAGTTTGCGTACAACAACCTGGCGCACTCATCAACTGGAATGTCACCCTTTTTTGCAAACCATGGGTATCACCCACGGATGATGGAGGGACACGCTGGGGGAATGAACCCTGAGGCAGATGAGTTAGTGACCAGAATGAGGGAAAATTTTGAGACACTGAGAGCCAACCTGAAGAAGGCAGCGGAGGCCCAGAAGAGGAAGGTGGATGTGCATCGCTACAAGGCTCCGCCCCTCAAAGAGGGAGATTATGCATTGATAAATGCCAAACACTACACACCCCCAGGACAGTGCAGGAAGTTTGGACCCATCAACCTAGGACCCTACAAGGTCCTTCGACAGGTGAATGAGGTGGCGTACAAATTAGAATTCCCAGAAGGATCATGTGCACATCCAGTTTTGCACGTTTCAAGTTTCAAGAAGTATGAAGGACCCATAAAAGCAAAGCTGGAGCTGGTCCAGTTGGACAACCCAGGGGAGGCGGAGTATGAGGTGGAAGGAGATTCAAAACACCAAGATTGCTTGCAAAAAGCGATGGTACTTGGTGAAATGGGTTGGCTACCTGATAGAAGAATCCTCCTGGCAAACAGCCACCGATTGCGCCAACTGTCCCTGGAAGGTGGAGGAATACTGGGGGCTCAGGGGGCTCTCCTTTGAGGGGGTGATGTGACGGTCAAGGCGCTGCCTGACTGCCACATAGCCCTGACCCCCTAAGGCGGGGATCGCAGCTAGTATTACCATAAATAATATAAATAAAAATGTGGGGCTCAAGGGCAACAACCCTCAAAAATGACATTCTGTCAAATCAGATGCCATAAAATTGACAAAACCTCAGAGCAAAGGTGGCAAAGGTCGACGTAAATGGTGACCAGGCCAATCAGAGGCCGTCAACCTGAATTCTGAGGATCTAAATGAAGAGATTGGCAATGGCAAAGAGCAGCCCAGCAAATCAGGGGCTGCCAAGCTGAATTATGCCAAAAATCAGAAATGGCAAGAATCATGGCATTGGGAAGCTCAATGAATCAGGAGCTGCCAAGCCAGATCCGCCACTTGTTGAAAGTATCAAGAGCCATGGCAAAGGGCAGCCCAGAGAATCAGAGGCTGCCAGGCTGAATATTCCAAAAATGGGAATTTTGGTGATAAGGTTGACACAAGCTCTAATTCATCCCCGGTGGACAAAAATATATGCGGAAAAGTCTCCATAATGCCACAGGTACCCAATGAACGGTCTAGAATGGGCCTAGATGGGAATATCGGAGGCTGAGATTCTCAAAATAGGCCCATGAATAGCCTGCCACCCGCGCAGACTCCGCGGGGTCCAATTTCTTCATATCCCCCATTCCATAATATAAAAACAACCAAGCGAAGGTGTTTAAGACAACTTCATCTTCTAAAATATACAAATTAAAACCTCAAAATTGAAAATTAAATTTTGAAATTATCTATTAGGATTTTGATGGAAAACCATGGATTTTGAGCGAAGAAGATGGACCAATAGTCGGATTTCAACAGAGCAGTCGCCTCTCTGTACGCTCTCTCTGGGGGACAGACTGTCCTCCTCAGCGTGAGCATCATCCTCACCATGTTCCAAGGATACCTTAACCGCTCATCAAGCCAACAAATAAAGGACTTAACCACTGCAGCCCTCTCATGTTTGTGGGCCCTCACATGGGCCCTCTTGCCCAACTGCTTTGTGGCAATGTGGAAAGACCCCGTTTGTCACAGAAGTAAACTTGGGTCACAATTGCTAATTATTTCTTGAGGACCCCGTGAAGAGAAAACACATGAGAGATGAAGAGCCTAGACATCTCAGCCACCGTTACTGTGGATCTGCAGGTGATAAAGTGGGCAAACTTTATAAAACAGTCACTATTACCATGATGGCATGTAGCCATCAGATACAGGCAATTCCACAAGAAAATCCACCAATGAACATAACCAAGGCCCTTCAGCCTTTTGAACTGGTACCAACAACCCCACTAGTGGCTGTCAATTTGGTTTCATTTAGTTGCAGACCAGGCACTCTTACAATACCTGGTCACCTGTATGGCTAATCCCTTTATATTGTAAGTATGGTAAATTAGCTCTAGTGTCTTCGCCTTCCCAGGATGACCAACGGTGATTCCTTCATGATGGTCCCAGATGATTTTCTGGCAAAGTGGTCTGGCGGAAACCCATAAGTGTCCCTGAAACACACCATAATATCCTCTACGTGATAAACCCTTGTAATGTCCTCCTTATTTAACGCGCTTTTGGCAGGAATTATAGTATATTTGGCTAATAGTGGAAGAGAAAGGATTACCTTTCTGAACATACTGTATATTCCACATTTTTCAGAGGTGCAAGCGCTGTCCCGTTGGCCGTGGGAGAGGGAAGTTGAGACACAATTTTATTTGGCGGAATCATCAAATAAGTATTATGCATCTCTACCTCCTTGGGATTGGGAGCTAGTGCAGGGTTGTGGCTCAAAGCTTCCGCCAAACCATTCTACTTGCCATTAGTAAACTCATAGGAAAAAACAAATTGGGCCAGGGTCTCATGACAGAGGGTTTGCCATGAGTTCAAGACATGAGGTGCCCAGTAGTTTAATAAGGCACGGTGATCTGTATGCACAGGGAGATTGGGATGAGCCATGCAAGTGATGGCGCCAAAAGGTAAGTGCCTCAACCACTGCCAATAACTCTTTGTCATAAACGGCATAATTTAACTTAGGCAGGAACATCTTCTGAGAAAAAAATCCCTCTCAGATGCTCTATTCTATCTTCACCTACTTGTAATAAGGCAGCCACTATGGCGAAGTTGGAGGCATCAGCAGCCACAAAGAACTCTTTTTCTGGATCTACATGGCAAAGGATAGATGTGTACATCAGGGTGCACTATACAGCTTTGAAGGCATCCTTCAAAATGAGGACCACCGGAGAACTTTAGCTCCACTTGCCTTATACAGGTGCGCCACTAGTTAAGTAAGACTGGGCGTGAATTTCAAAAAGGAATGTATGTCCCCAAAAACTTCTCAATTCATTGACCAAAGTTGAGGTGAGCCACATACAAATCGCCTTCTCCTTGTCTGGAGTTATCATATGTCCTTGTTCAAAACGACGTTACCCAGAAAGGTGACCTGAGGCTTGAAGAAAATACACTTACTGATTTTCAGCGTATGGTTGACTGCCTTTAACCTCTCCACCACATTCCGAAAGTGTACTGCATGGGGCTCATTATCAGGGGAGAACACCAAAATATCATCCATGTAGGCTATCGCGCATACCCCCATCAGGTCCCTCAAAGCCGCATCAATACAGCGTTGAAAGATAATAGGGGCATTTTTAAGCCTAAAGGGTATAACCAGAAATTGAAAAATTCCTTTTTAGTACAGAATGCGGTTAGCCATTCCTGGACCTTCTAGGTCTAGATCTGATTGAACGCGTTTAAACAATCCAGTTTGGAAAAGACTTTCGCCTTCTCCACATAGCGTGCAATTTGTGAGTTCAGTGGGATGGGATGTAAATCTGGTACTGTGACGTTGTTTATTTTCCTATAATCTACACATGTGCGTAAGGTACCATCAGCCTTCTCCACAAAGAAAATTAAATAGCATACTAAAGAGGTACGCTGAAATATTGCGCCTTTAGCTAACTGATCCTTAACCCAAACATCTAATGCCGCTTCCTCCCGTACAGTCAAAGGGTAAATGGGAGAAGATATATGCACAAGATCAACGGTGATCTTAAACTTGCAATCAAACTCTGAATGAGCTTTTAGTACATTGTCTGAAGCTAAATCAAACGAAGATTCAAACTCCTCCAAACAGGAAGGTAAGGGTACCTCCAGAGAGGGTTATAGAAATGGAGAAAGACTGTGAGTGTGGATTTTGGGCCAGTGGGACAGATCGCCCTTAGAGTTTGCTTCAGAAAAAGGACAAATAATTTTTGACCATTCTTCAAAGTTAAGGACACTGTACTTTCTTTCAAATTGGTTCTGACATCAAATTTTTGCCACCACTCTACACCTAAAATAAAGGGGTACAAGATGTTTTTGATAGCTTGGAAGCGGTCAGCCAAATGGTATTTGCCAACTTGATAATCCATTAACCCAAGATTTTTCAACGTGGGAATACCTTGGGACCCCCTCCCCTAATTATACCTTCTGCAAGTAACTTAAATCAAGTTAGTCAGCTAGTTCTTGGTCAATAAAATTCTCAGAGGCTCCTGTATCCACCAAAATAGTTGTACTGATTTCCACTAAAGGGGATGAAATGGCAAAGGTCAACAAAAAATATCCAGAATGGTCCTTATTCATAGCAGACAACGCCAACACTTCACCATAAAAATCTTCTTCAGGCATAAGCATGCCTCCAGGGTATGTTTCCACATCATAGAAAGGAAAGGATATAGTTGGCCACTCTTAATACTGAGGTCACATATCCTACCATATCTTCAGCAATTGCATAAACATTTTTGTATTAAAAAGTAACTCCTTTTTCACCGCCTGTGTTCTGCGGATCATGGTAGGGGTAAAGTGCGGGTTCTCTGGGGTGATTTGGTATACATAAATGGGTTCCATATCAGAGCCATAAGAGAATATATTTGGCTCGTTTATATATAAGGAAACAGCATTATAAAACGCTTTTTGGGCTTTCAATGACCCCATACCATTTTGGCGACAGGTTGTGCACCATTATCCAAGGCCATCACCACCAGGCCCTTTGTCAATGATCCCATCTACACCATCCAAATGTGGTGCCAAGAAAAAATCATTTTAACAATATTGGTTTTGTTAATTTTTAGGGGAAAGTTAAAGAATCAAGACCCTCAGATCTTGAAACATCTGAATCTACCAGATATGAACAAGAAGGATGAGTACTTTCCAGTTGGAGTTAACAAGTATAAAACTGTGATTCTCCAACCATCAGCAAAATGAGAAATTGGTGGTGAACCCCACAACAGCCATGGCTAACAGTTGGAACACCCAATTCACACTTTGCAAAAGTCCCACACAGATAATTGTTGTGCACATAAAAAAGTTGGTTTTTTGACTAATGTCAAGAGAGCGTCTGTAACTCTCCCATTCCCAGTGAGGTGGTGCGAGATAAACAGCTTCACCGCCAGGGAACCCATCATTATTATGATGGTGAGAATAGCCCCGCAGAGGGGGTTAGAGCTAAAGTAACACAAGGCAAGGGCATACAATGTGGTATATACTAAATGATAGAAAGAAAACAACAAGACTTGGGTGGACCCCAAATGGGAGTCCATATCAAGTGGAGATCTGGGCTTGAGTGCTTGGGTGCTTCAGTCTGGAGGGGACCAGGACGGCCCAGCAGTGCATAAGATGTGGTAGTTTTGTGCAAATAAAACAGCTAATGTTGTTAGGGACCTCCCCAAAGAGGTCCACGCCCAGGTTTACCCAAGTTAACATTATGAACGTAAACTAGTGTTATTTTATTAATAAGGAGTCAACCAACGAGGAAGGTTGGTCTTTAGGAAATGTACTTAAACAATTGGGGGGATCACAAAATGGTGGAATACGTGCTAAGCCCAGCTGAACCAATAGGCGCACGCTTTCATTGGTCAGGGTACTATATCTTAATTGACCAAACTCAAGTTATTGATTGTAGATACGGCTGACCTAATTTGGTTTTTTAAAAGTAGAACAATTTTTTAAAACCCATTCACTGAGCAACTGAACCAAACTGTCACCCTTAATAATATAGCTAGTGCATTTTAAGACCCTTGCTGTAACACAGGATTGAGCATCACGCACATCCCCTAGGATGACCAGGACATATCTTGACTGAGCCCAGCGCTGATCCAGGGTATGTTTGAGGTCATGAAGGCCTTCTAATTTCACCTTTTTGGCCTCCTGCCGACTAGCTTTATCTTTGCGGTTGGTACACTCAATCATGTCATCAGGCATGACAAATTGAATCCATCGAATCAACTGATTAATAAACAATTTATTATCCAAGTTCAAATGCATCAACTGAACAACAGCTAATCCATATTCCAAAATTGATGAAGAAGTGACATGAAGCCACAAATACAAAAATTTTTTTTATTGAAAACTGATCTGTGATCCAAAGTCTAATGCCTCATTTAGTACATCTGATCATAATCTGAATTATGATTCAAAAATGACACAAAAAGAGAGTCCAGACAATCACATCATTGATTAATCAGAACTAGAGCCCCAATAGGGCAGCAAAGCACCAGATCACTGATATATTGAATATTAAACTTATTGATCACCATAAAATCTAAACTTGAAGCATTATTATATTAGCTCAATTTTACTATTATTTATATAAGATCATTTAGTAATATTAAGCTTTTTAATTAGTACTTAAATTTAGACTTATGAGCTAGTTCAGTTTTTAGTTGATATTAGTAAAGGTAACTGTTTTTTTTAACTTAATTTAATAAGGTACTGTTTTACTTAAAAAAATATGTTAGTCATATTTCATTCATAACTAAATTTCTTCTAAAAGCTTATGAAATAGAAAATAATTAAATAAAGAAAGAAATAAATGAATTAGATGGCTAAATTGACCTTTCTTTCTCATAACGATCACTTTAGTTACTAAAATTCAATTTGAACAGTAAATTTGGATAATCACACACAGGAGAGATGGGCGACTTTATCAATAAAAATAATACAACATGGGTGAGCGTCACAGTGAGTGGTGCGCTTAACGGTGCAACTAAGGGCAAAAAACGCCCTGGAGGGGGACCAGGAACCCAATCCGCAAAGAAATTGCAAACTCAGACACCATCTGGGTTTATGGTATTCACTGTAAAGCACGCGCAATATATGTACATTCAGTTCAACCAACCCTTGTCAAAGGTGGAGCACGGGATCAGACTCTTCCTTGGGGATGAGTCACTGACCCTGTGGGAGAAAACATGTGAGGCACAGCCCTCACTTTTCCCTCGCGTGGTGTATGTAGCCACCAACAACATGAGCTGCGGCTGGATCAATATTGGTTTCAAAACAGCTGACGAAGCCAATGCCGCAGCAAAAGTCTGTGTGGAAATTGCCTTTCTAAGGGCAAAAAAATTGTGCGCACTGTGCGCACCAGATGGAACAAATTGAAAACTTTGTTCATCTCTTTTTTCGCTCCCTACCAACCTTCCTTGTAAGGTAATTGAGGAGGAGCTCCGCAAAGGTCTTGTGGCCTACAGAGAAATTTAGCAACTCAAATTACAGCAATTTCGCCTGATGCCCAACCTGTGCATGGGCAAAGCTATTGCCATAATCAACCCCTTCCCAGAAGTGGAAGAGGACTTATCTAGAATTCCCTGCACAGCAGAATTTAACTTCTCAGATGTGGGCCAGTCAACCGCATTCCAAGTTAAACTGGAATGCGCACCACCCATTTGCAACCACTGTGGCTCACTGGGCCACAAGGAACACGCATGCCCTGTGAAAGAGGTCTTAATGGAAAATGATTATTGTGAGGAAGCAATGGACAAAGATAATGAAATTTAGCCAAAATAACTGATGGTCACCACCCACTCCGCTAGTGAGAAGATGGACTATACTCCATCGTGGACCCAGTTAAACGAAAAGAACATAAAGTGGCACAAAAAGCCTGCAAGTGAGCAGCGGCTGAAGTGGTGGCACATGCAGAGTCCGCCATTAACCCTGGGCAAATTTGGGAGGATATTTCAGATATTTACTGAGCCAACCAATCAGAACAATATGCCCAGGTCAAAATTTTTTCACAGTAACCTGACTGAGTCACAAAGTGACATCAGTCATGAACATACTGAGGAAAAATGCAACCGCAATTTGGGCGAAAATGCGGTGCACAATTTACCAAAGTCAAACCTCAAAAATATAGAATCCAATCAGCAATCTGCATCAAATCAACACAAGACCTGTGTGGGAAAGGTTGACACAAATGCAAAAAACTGCAATTCCTGTGAATCATTGGGTCAGATCAAGGGAACCAACAATGGAAGTGAAAGAGTTGGAGTACAGATGCGGAGCATGGCCAAAATGAGCTGCATTGGGATAGGGCCAGAGGGCCCTCCCAACTGCTCCTGAGGCGCCACGGGCACCTCAGTGTCAATAGGGACGCTAAACATCGTGGGAGCCAGGGCTCATACATCCCAAGCCAAAAAGCTGGAATTCCTGCGAGAACATCTTGTAGACATCTTGGCCATCCAAGAAAATCACTGTCTACAAGGGGAAGAAGGATCCTGGTCAACCAGGGTCGCACCATCACAATCAGTATGGATGTCTCACTGTGGGGTGATTGTCCAAAAAAACAAAAAATTTAAAATTACAAATTCGTCATCACACTTACATGGTTGAGTCCTGGTAACAACAATCACATACCAAGAGGAAATAATTTTGATATCATGTGTCTATGCACCATGCACCACAACCGAGAGAAAACATTTTTTGAAAACATTCTACTCTCACTATCCCACCAGATACCATTTTGTTAGGCGATTTCAACTGCTGGGATAACTATGATATGGATTGATGGCCTAATCCCAGGGGAAACCCACCTGGACACATTGAATTCCGCACAATGAAGGCATCTCTTGGCCTACAGGATGCTCTCCCCCCATTTTACCACTCCTTCCCCACATGATGCAGCCCAACATACGTGAGGGAGCACTCATATTGATGAGTCGCATTGACCACATCCTCATCCTGCAATCCTACCGCTCAAGAATCCCCAAATTTACAACAAAAAAGATCAAATTTTCTGACCTACAATTGGTTACGGTGCAGTTAGCGCCAACCCAATCCCACACACAGGTGTCGCCTTGAAGAAAGCTTCACCTGGAAACTATAAAATTGCCCAAGATATCTGACTGGGTCAAAAACGAGGCTATGAACCCAGAATTCACAGCCCCATTCACTTTGGATCCCATCAGAACATGGGAAAATTTCAAAAAGGATTTAATCAACAAAACCTGACATATTGCATCATGTTAGTACACCGCAGACACGGCAACAATCAAGCGTACCTTGGTGGAACTAGACCACCTGAAGATAAATACTCTGAGATCTGGCTATATTCCCAACTGGGGATGCAAATGGGCAGAAATATCTGTCTGACTTAACAATCTCATCTTTAAACACCAACACAGAATAAAAGTATTAAATAAAGGTAAGTTCATAAAGGAAGGAGAAACCTGTTTGACATACTTTTTCCGCCAATTCCACTCTCATGGAAACCAGCTCACATGCATTCAGGCCTGCAAGACCAACGGCACCATGGCAACTGACCCTGAGGAGGTCAAGGCGGAAGTACACCGTTATTAAACCAAATTATATCGCGAAATGCCAACAGATTCACAAAAAAGTAAAGAATTTATACAAACTGCCGAGATACAAAGTACACCACCAAATTACAACATACTATCCCTATTTACATGAGAGGAGCTTTGGGAGAAAATAGCGGTGCACCACATAGGAAAGGCCCAGGGCCTGATGGGATACCCTACGAATTTTACAAAAAATATTTTCAACAAATCGCCCCCTCCTATTGGCGTCTATGAACCAGTGCTTGCTGAAACACGCCTACTACCAGGAGGCCATGAATCCTACATTATAACCTTGTATAAAAAGGGTGACAAGTTGGACCTGGCCAACTGGCGCCCAATTGCACTCTCCAACGCTGACACAAAAATTCCAACAAAAATTTTATCAGCTAGATTAGGCGTAATTGCATCTGACGTCCTATCACCCAGTCAGTTTGGGATTATATCAGGGCATTCAATCTGGAACAACATTCACCCTGTTGCAAACATTTGCCAATCCAAAGCAACTGGTGCCCTGGTCTTCTTGGATCAGGAAAAAGCATATGACCGGGTTAGCTGGCAATACCTAAAAGAATGTCTACATGCCTTCAAACTCCCACCAAGATTCGTAAAATGGGCGATGCTCCTAACAGAATCTGCAACCATGGCTGTATGCGGCCCTGGATTCCTAACAAACAAGATTAAACCACACAGAGGGCTCAAACAAGGGGATCCCCTCAGCCCAATGTTATACAATTTCAGCTTTGACCCACTCTTCTGAGTAATTGACTCACGTCTCATGGGGATAACCGCACAAGGACAACCAACAGTCAAGATACTGGCCTTTGTGGATGACTGCGTAGCAGGTATAGCAAACAATGAAGATGCCTGACAGCTTTAACGCACTCTAGAGGAATACTCCAAGGTGAGCGATGCATCACTCAACAAAAGAAAGACATAAATCATCCTCTTAGGCAAATACACAAACAACAGGGCCACAACATCAGAACCTCATACCAGACACACGAAGAAAAAACCCAATCATTTTACCCTTTGCAATACCTCCCACCACCACTCCTGTCTGACACCTTGGAATTTGGCTAGAATAAGGGGGATATGCTAATGAGACAATGGAAAATAACCTGTTACAACGGGTATCCAAACGCGTCACCTCCCTCAAGGGAAGAACCCCAGGATTAACAGGGCGAGTTACAGTTGCTAACTCGCTCATCACCCCAATACTATGGTACCTGGCACACGCAATCGCCTTCTCAACTACCTTTATAACTTCAATCCGCGCGCTTATCCAGGGCTGGCTGTGGCCTGGCTCTCACCCTCCTATACGTATGGAAACACTAATTGGCCCACACTCAAGTGGAGGCATGAGACTAATAGATTTTGAGAGCCACGCCAATCACATTCTAGGTACCTGGATAAAGAAAGTCCTTAGCCCAAACCTCCTGCAACAACATTGGTCCAAAGCAGCAAGAACTAACTTTGCACAGGCGCTCAAATTAACCAACCCACATAGCCCACCCAGACTACTTTCATACCTTGCCAAACACCCTGCTGCAACGGGTCCACATGGAACCTCCCCTCATTTCAAACATAATCTCCAATTTATCCGCCATATGGGATGGACCATAGAGAACATGGGTACTATACAGGGAAGGGGACGACCCAGCCCCCAATAAAAATTAAGAAACCCAGAAAACCACCCCCAGAGAGATATACTCGCAACAACCCCAAACATAGCTAGGATAGAATACCTAGATATGTTGGACATCCCCTACGACTTAACCACACAGAAGACAGTGTGGAGAATGACTCACCACCCACTCCTACAGCCGAGAATAAGAGCAAACGCCTGGCGCTGTTTGAGAAGGACCTATAGGATGGTGGACCGCTCCAACTCCCTCCACAAAACATGTGCAGTATGTGGAGGGGAGGGATCTCTACATCACCACCTAGAAACATGCCCCCAATTAAAGCTATATGGCAGGAAGTCGCACGCCTGCTTAAGATCCAAAATAAACAGAAATTCTAGATATCAAAGAGCATTTTCGCGCTCCAGATTGAGTCACCAATCCCATCTACCATCCACTCCCTAATAATACCCATTGCAATGTGGACAATCCACACAATTGCATTAGATGCATTCAAGGGCACGGTCCCAACCATTCATGGGGTTATTAACAGATTCCATGTCCACTTACTGGAGCACTTCCAAGCCTGGCTCTATGGATATATGAGACCAAGGCAAAAAGCGCTCATAGAATCATGGCTCCCACTCTGGTTCCTCCACACAGACCTTTTCCTTCACACCTGCTCCATAGCAGGGGAAACCCCCTCAGAGTAGCGCACCAACCCCCCATACCTGGCAGTCCCGCTGGCAACAGGGGTAACTTGAGTATCCTGGGGTGCCCAATTTTATATTTGTTGGTTATTTCCTTAGTTTCACGTATATTTGGTAATGTCCATCCCCTGGTTGGCTTACCTTGGTCAAATAAAATGGCTAAATTGAATGAAAAGGCAAAATAAATAAATTTAATCAATTTATAAATCTGAATGAAATGATTTAATTGAATTAGATTATAAAAAAGATTGAGCTGGGAATTGAACCTGCAATTCTAAGTTAACCTTAAGATTAAATCATTTTATCATTTATTGTTTTTGTTTATTTTTGGGTGAGCAATTTTATGAGTCTTTCACTCTACTTGTAAATCTTTGACCATTGGTAAATTAAATTAACCTATCAGGCAGACTTGATAGAATAAGGACAGTAATTATATAACTATGTAATTAAGTATTATTCAGTTGTTTTATTAATCCTCAACCTCTCAGCCAAATAATTTGAATTTATCAGACTCAATGGAGAAAGGACCCACACGCAGACAGACACATTTAAGTTTTTTCCAAAGACAATTTAGCTTTTGCCAAAGACATTGCAATGTTGATCCAGTGAAAACTTTCTTTTATAAAATATGACCATCATCCAAATACCCATGCGTTGCTACAGTGTTTATAGCTTACCAGATGACTTAAACCATTATTTTAGATTTTATATAGCGGTGTTACCTGGTGTTGCTTAGGTTAATAGATAAACAATTTGAAGTATTAAATTAGATTTTTATATATACATATATAGTGAAATACTTGACATTGCTCAGGACGTCTCTTTCCGCTCAATGTAACTTTCTGAGCAAAATCTTACAGAAAAAAGTAAATCTTGATTGCCCACAATAGTTTCGCTCTGATGTCCTTGGAATCCCCACTGGCTTCCCCAGTGTGGGGCAGCATTGAAACTCTCCCATTGTTTTCTGTCCAACAGGAAAACGCACTCAGACTGGCTCACCCAGTCATATTAAATCTCTGGAAAGATTTGTTCCTCCCAAGGATCTTGACGCCCACCTTGCTCATATTCAAGTGATGCCTCGTTGCACTCTGGTGCTCCCCCAGAGCAAAATTCATCTTAGCCTTAGGGTCATTTATGGGAAACTTTTCCCCTACCATGACCAAGCCTGTATTTAAACGGCTCAGGTGGTGATGACACCAGCCTGTTTCATAGACTTCCACTCCTATAAGGGTTATTTTGATCTTGGCTTCATCTGTGAAGCTGATTCCATCACTGCGGCAACAGTGCCTCTGGTTTTCCAGGATACCCCTCTCCCCACAATTTGAACCTGGCTGCTAGTGGATACCACTTTTTGGTGTTTCAGTTCAATGGTTAGCCCACCCAACTTCCCCCTGAGGTGCTCCACCAGGAGCTGATGGAAGGTTTTGGCAGCCTATGGCTCCAACCCCATCTTGCAATTTGTGGTCCCAAATGGGGCCACACGCCTTCACTGGGCCTCAAGCATATGCCATAATCAGCCCTGAATCTAATAAAATTGCCTTGGCAATTCACCCCTCGTGCATCATCCCCTCTGCCCTTGACCATCCATTCTGGGCCTGCGTTGAGGGTGAGCGGATGATTTGTCAATCCTGTTTTGAGTTGGACCACTCAAAATGTAAATGCCACCCTTAGCCGCTTCTGACAGCTCTGATTTTTTGTCCATCAGCTTCCAATCTACCGCCAACCCTGAGCCAGCTTTGGTATGGGGTACAATCCTACCTCCCCCAATCCCAAAGCCAGTTGTTGCAGCTGCACCTTCAGCCACCAATCAACATCCTCCTCGCCCCAATGCCACAAACGCTTCTGCCAATCAAGCACAGGATTAGACCCCAGTTCACTCCCATGCATCCTCCAATAAACCAACAAAATCTCAGGAATATGCCAATTCCACAATTCAATTCAGCCAAAATCCTTGGGATCTAAGCTGAAATTGATGAGTCCAGAATATTATTGAAGACCATACTATATAACTCAAGTGGCTTGTGTTTATTGACCATGACGCTATGCAACCACCTCATTTATATGCTACCCAGCAAATTGCCAAAATGTTCCACGGTGACCATCAGCTGGCTTTTGAAGCAACGGCCAAGCCAGATTGTCATCCTCTCCAGAAAACTGCCACCAAATCAGTGGCGATGCTTGCAGATGGAAATTTACCCCCATTATCTCCTCCACCACCATTAAGCTCCAAAAGCAGATGGTGACTAATTTTCACAAAGCTGCCAACAATGCCATCCAGCACATGGCAGTGGTAGCAAAGAATCCCAAATCAAAGATTACATGCACCAATATTACCACGTTTGTAAAGCTCCATAATGCACACATGAAATTTGAAGCAGCTTTGGCCAATTACGTTGGATCCCTTTTATTCAACCACTGTCTTCCTGCCACCCCCAATCATTGGAAGTATATCTCCGCATCCTGATGACGCCCTGACGCCCCTGCTCTCCACTGTAGCCTGTGACCTGCTTTGGGGTGAAGCAGAGGCCGAGGATGAGCCCCCTGATCCCCCTCTCCTTCTGCCATGATGAGATAAGAATTCCCCACTGTCCCACCTGGTTGATTTGTGTTCGCATTTTGTGAGTCATCCGCTTGTTTTGTGTGGTTCAATCATTTTGTTCAGTGAGGATTTATTTGTTAGCTTTTGAGTTTTAATAATGTCCGTCCCCTGGTCAGCTTACCTTGGTTAAATAAAATACTTGACATTACTCAGGTTTAATAAACAAATGCTTTAAAATGAGTATTATAGAGTTTATAAAAAAGATAAACCCCTAAACCACTTAGCTAAAACTTTTGACATACCAAATCAACTAATCACCAACTGCTTGATAAAATCAAACCAAACTTATCTAAAACAACCAAAAATCACCACCCACATAACAGAACCAATAAAAATATTAAATCAACCAATCACTAACTGCTTACTAAAGCCATCAAGCTTAATTTTTAGTAACTGACCACCAACCACTGGCAAAACCATTTAAAGTGTTAAATTAATCAAATATTAACTGCTCAGATGTAACAATATACTGATTAGTATTAAAATCATTTATAAAAGAACCCTTACATATAACCTTTTTCTTTAAATTATTAGTATGGTTGTACTAACTTAAGAGCCCTTGCAGGCATGCACACAAAAACTCATTGAAGTCTCATAATAATTGGATGAATAGTATAGGACACATATGGGACAAACAGAAAACATTCACTTATATATAAATATGATTATTATGCAAAGTAATAGTATAAAGACAAATTAAATCAACTAGCATATTTGCCAATAATCAAGTCATTTTTCACTTCAGGGTTTAACTTGAACCTATATTAATGTGTTACTTAAAATGTATGACCTTATTTTTTTTGCAAAATAACAATGTATCTATTCCTAAAATTTTTAAGCATAAGAAAGTGCTAGAATAAGTATATGCCAATAATTAACTGGCTTTTATATGTGGGTGCTTTAACAGCCACAACGACAGGAACAGACTACTCAGCTGCGCTTCATAAAAAATAGGTGAAATGAGATTGGGGAGGATTAATGTCATCTTAGAGTCTCTGTCTTTACCAATTAGGGTTGAACTTGTACCTGGGAGTTCCATTTCCATTAAGGGCAATGAGTGAAACTCTTGGGTATTTCACCTTTGTAAAAACAGGAACCAAGAAATTTAGTATTACTATTAACAAAATAACTAAAACATAGGAACTTTTCAGGGAAATATTTTATTAGTGAATATAATATATTAAAACAAAACCCAAAACCCTACTATATGAAAGGTGCCAGGCTTTTAGGGTAGGCTGATAAAAGATGAGTCTTGGGTCAACAAAATAGACTAATTAAATTTTATTATTCTCAATGGGTTTACTTGGAGATTCAATTATATCGTTTTAACAATAAGTAGCAGTTACAATTGATTGGCTAGTGCTTTTGGACGGTTCAATCCTACTTCTGAACATTAGATTTTGCTTTGCTGTTATCTAAACTCGTCTCAATTGAATCCTGTTGCTTGAATTTTAAAATTAAGGTAAACCTAGGTGAAAATTTGTTAAGTAATTTTTTGCACCTGGAGATACCCCAGATATCAAATATTATCAATAAAAGAAGCCCCTGTAGAAGCCCTTTATATGGTATGGGGTTTATCCCCTGTAATCATCATTTTAAGCGATGTTCTATTATTGATGCAAAACTGGTTAATTTTCTCCAAATAAGGTTCTGTTGATTATAAAATGATGGTTGAAGTAGCTTAGAAAGTTGCACTGAGGTTGAAGGAGAAAACAAGGTGGTACAGCTACAACCCTTCATCATTTCAGGATATGCCCTAGATCAGAAGGATGGGTGAGAGGGAGAGCCTTAGGACATACCACATTTTTAGTTCAGGGGTTGCAGGGTTGTCCAGATTAGTAGCTGGGTTCTGGAACCTTACATTACACTTTCCTATAAGAACAGGGTCTACAACCCCCTCTGGGGCTTGAGCCAAAGCGTAGTTCTTATAATGAATGGTAACTTGAGGG
The DNA here is from genome assembly GCA_022478985.1 of Massospora cicadina. NCBI lineage: Eukaryota > Fungi > Entomophthoromycota > Entomophthoromycetes > Entomophthorales > Entomophthoraceae > Massospora > Massospora cicadina. Next base: position 4,096 of record JAKSZP010009570.1, on the reverse strand, counting down.
CTACATTAGCGGGTTTTTTAGGCGAGGAAGGAGTGGGAGATTTAGGATTTTCAGTGTGGAATTAATCTATCAACTCCTAAAGTTAGCACAATGTTTGGAAAGTACCCAGATGTTTTCATAAGCAGGGTACCCTTTCAAGGACAATTAGTGATGAATCTTGCGCTTTACAATATAGGAGTCCAAGATCCTTTCCACTTCAAACTTGGGAGCTCCTTCTACTATGATAGGCTCAACATCCACCAGCTTCTTACCTTTGAAAGGGATAGGGAAGATGCATGAAAATGGTTGTGAAATTTTTCAGAGGGGGGCAGTTTCCCATGTAAAGATCCATTTTACAACATCATAGAGATAGAATAGGGGACTACTCGTTTATAAACCAACTTACAATAAGGCATTTTAAGGTGCAAATTCTTGGTATCAACTATGATCAAAACCCCACTTGTAGTCTGGACTCAAATGGCGTTTTTACCTGAAAGCCATTTAGCATCATTAGTTGATTTGATCAACTGTTTTGGACCTGGAGGTGAACCTTCTAGATGTACTTAAAAAAGTTGTCTGCAGCAGGGACAACTGCAAATTTTGGGTCCAAGGGCGAAGGCGGGATTGTAACCCAATTAGCATACATTGATGATACCCCAGTGGACACATATAGGTATCTATTGTACAAAAACTAGACTAAAGGGAGGTCAGCTGCCCATGTGTCCTATAAGGCAGTAGCATAGCATCAAAGCTACCACTCCAAGGACTGGTTGTTTTGTTTTGTTTGACCATATGATTGAGGATCGTATGCCAATGACCTGCAGGGTTTGATATCCAGCATATTGCATATATCCTATCAGAACCTTGAGATAAAATGTGGACATCTACAGCTGATTACTTCCTGGATTAAACCAAAAAAAGAAAAAACCTGGTACACAAACAATCGCGGCATCTCTTCAGATGTAATGATTGCCAAGCAGGTAATGAAGATGGCATAATTTTTAAAACAATACACTAACACCATGACTGCATCATACCCTGGGACACTGGAAAATCCACAATAAAGTCCACCCAAAAACGAGGTCCATGGCACTTAACCTTGTCTGAGGGGTGTAAGAAACCATTTTTCCTTGTTTAGTCACATTTTGTAGTGGAAACACGTTATACAACCTTCTACTTATGCAGCGACATCTTTTGTAAGGACATCTATTTAAAATCATGATTTATTAGGTTAACACACTTCTTATCACTAGGGTTCCACATTGTAGGGGATCATGATGTTCCCTTATAAACGCGGGAATATAGGAAGAAGTAACCATACTTTTTCAAGAAATAAATTACTCATATCATTCTGGGAATACCATCCAAATGGAGCCTTATTAGCAACAATATTAGACATAAGGTTGAGAAAATTGGCATCATCTGCTTGCAAATCCAGAACATTATCCAAGAGAGAACACTCCATAATGTAGGAAAAATGAACGGGAGCACTTGGCTTAGTTTGAGGTGTAGACTCATGTTGGATATTCAGTTGACCACATTATCCAGCTTGCCTGCCAATAGAATATCAAAAATTGTTAAAAAGAAACTTATTGTTTGACAATGGTTGATGACTAAATTGTTAGTCGAAATTAACTAAAGGATATAATCCAATGATTGGTTTCAATTAATATTTCATTGGGGATCATCACCAACTAAATTGTTAGTTGTAATTAACCAAAGGATATAATCTGATAATTGGTTTTGATTAATGTTTTGTTGGGAATCATCCCTGGCAATATTAATTAGGCAATTTGATGAGGAGTTGATTGCTGATAGTTAGATTGCCATAGTGGATCGTTCAAACAGTGGCTCTGAACAATTAGGGTCATTTTTACGAAGTTACTGAAGCGTTTTAATGCTTATTTTGGCAGTAGCTAGTAGTTATAATCAGGTAACATAGCCCTCAGCCCATCTATGTACGGTTCTTAACACAAGGGGATGGTTGCCAATCTGTGAAAGGTTACACTGCTGAGGATTAACTAAACTGAAGGCATTCGATATCATCAGAAGTTAAGACTAAAGGTTAGAAGCTTCAGGAGAACAATCAGTTGATTTCAGAGAAATATCTGAAGTTTTCCGCCTTCTTTCTAAAAAACCCCTATCATATTCTAATAAAAAACAGAATTCAACTGATCTATCATTATTATATTTACTTCTAAATTAAAGATTGAAGGGAATAAAAGACCCAAGTTGTTTTTCTCAAATACAGTTACTAGAGTGGATTGGTTGCCACTTATTGCGAAGACTCAACTCACTAGTTGCACCATACAGATAGTATTTTTAGTAAGTTTAAAACAATCTGTGCAGTAAACTAACATAAAATTTTTAAACTATATAGCAAGGCGGTGCTTTTGGGTGGTTTGGCAATCTGGGGGGTTGGGTTTGGAATATGGAGTGGAGGGAGCTACCACGGCAATGGCTGAGGAAGGAGGCATCATGACCTTCTCAGGTGGGATTGCTGTTCTAACTCAGATTCACTAATAGAAACATGTCCCATAGAAAAATTATGACTAAGAATATCTGGCAAAATATGTGTGGAACCCTCGACAAACTCATGTTTGAATTGAAACTCAAGAGGTCCTGATGAGTTAAAGTTTATCTGTGGGCCAGCTTCTGTGGCTTGCAATAGTAAATGAATAATTTGTGGTCAGTGCGTACCACTACTGTGTGATTAGCACTGCATAAGCAATACCGCCAATACATAAGAGATAAGTAAAATCAGCCAACTATTTATCATATAATGCCAAAGAAAGCTAAGTTATCTTATACTTCCTTGATAAGTAAGCCACAGGATGTTCTTTCCCCTCATGCTAATATAACAAGATGGCGCCCACTGCAGTACCTGAGGAGTCAAATGCCACAAAAAAGGCATGTCCTCATTAACATGATATAAAAAGTAGTAGATGTGAAGAATTCATTCATTGAATTAAAAGCTTTTGGCACTCTGGGGCAAAACTAAAAGAGTATTAGCATCAGTGAGGGGTGTAAGGGAGATGCAAGCTTAGAGATAGCTGGTAAAAACTTCTTTAAAAAGATGACAGATCCTAAATAGCCATGCTATTGCTTCTGAATCTCAGGAATATACCAAGTGTGAATGGCATCCAGTTTTGAAGGTGCAATGTTATGAACATCATACAATATAAGATTACTTAAGGACTGCACTTTGTCCTTGTAAAGCTCAAATTTAAATGGGGTTGCAAATAATTCAGATTAAGTAGGGCTATGGCCACAGCTTGCAAATCCTTACCATGCTGTTCAGCATAAAATGAGTATATTAAAATATCATCAATGTATGCTATTGTGCAGGAGAACCTGGGGTCTCCAAAGCACTGTCAATTCAGAGGTGGAACATTGCTGGCTCAATTTTCAAGACAAAAGACATAAACTTGAACTAATAAATTACATATTATGTCCAGATAGCATTCAGTCATTGATGGCAAAACTTTACTCACAATTGATAGAATGCATTAAACAGATCAAGTTTAGAAAAGAGCCTAGAATTGGAATGGTCTGAGAAATGGCAGCTTCCAAAGGAAAGGGATATATATCTGGGACAGCAACGTTATTCAGATGGCATAATCCACACATGGTCAAAGTGTGACATCTGGTTTCTGGGTGAAAACCTCTGGGGATGAGATCATGAGATTCTATTAACCATCTATTCTTTAGCCACCATGTCATCAATCCTAACTTTGAGAGCTTGATCTTCCTGTGCCAAGTATGAACATAATAGACAGCTAATTTTAATGATATCAACTGTCAACTGAAAGTTCAGATCAAACTCTGATTGTTCAGAAATCCAGTTAGCATTTTCAACAATGAAATGCCTTTGTAAGGCTCTAGGATCTGCGACATACTGGGGAGTTCAGGTACAGCATCTGAGGCGGAGTATTCAGTGTTTCTGCAATCAGATTACCTGTGCACAAAGTTAGTATTAACAGATTTTACCCAGAGTATGTATTTGTGGTGAATGCTAGCATATTCAATTCAAGACAATAATTACAGATATACGACGTCACCAGCCAATTCCCAGTATCACTAGATACAGAAACTCTGAGTTATTAGAGAAGTGGTC